>JAASAY010000283.1:0-174661 GCA_014822085.1 Fusarium stilboides | reverse complement strand
TTATAGTATTTCTAGCTATATTAGTCTTTCTGTTATAAAATATATATATTAATTAGAATTATATTAAAAAAAAAAGGTCTAAGTAAGGGCCTATTAATTACCGCACTTAATTTAGTAATTATAGCCCTAATAAGTATAAAATTAATTACTATAGTTAATACTATTTATATTAAAATTATAAGCTATTTAGATTAAAGGCATAAAAATAATTCTCTTAAAGTTATTATTAAAAAAAATATAAGCTATATAAGCTTATATCTATAAGAATATAAGCTATAAGCGCTTATAATTTTCTTACTTATTTCTAGTAAAATAAGAGGTTATCTAAAAGATAAGATAGTTATCTTTAAAAGCTATATAATTAACCTAAAAAAAAGAAAATATAAATTAGTAGGGAAAATATATAAAAAAAAGTCTTAGGGGCCTATAAGGTTATCCTCTAAGAGTATAACTTATAGCTAATTATAAAACTATTATAACTTACCTACTTAGTTTACTTTCTTTGCTATAATAAAATCCCTATATATACTATTATTTATATAAGTTATATTTATAGTAGTAATTTCTTACTTTTATAAGGCGCAAATAAAAGTAGGTATTATAAAGAGGTTATTAAAGAAGATATAATATATATTAAAAGGAAGTAATACTACTAGATTAAATATAATATATTATATTTCCGCGAGGTTATAAAAATTAAGGTGGTATTAATATATAAAGGCATAGCAGTAAGTAATAATCTAAGTTGCCTTAGGCATATAAAGCTACTATTATAAAAAATAGCCTTATTTAATAGCTACTTAAATCTTTAGGCCCTATAATATTAGTTTATTTTTTATAATTACCTTTATTAGAAATCTTCCCTTAAAATAAATTATATACTTGTTAATAAAAATAATTAAGCCTAGTACTTAAAGTAATATTAAGACTTATTATATAACGTTAAACTACTTTATTATATATAAAATTATATAATTAATAGTATTATTAGGCTTTTTAAAGAGCAGAAAAGTATAAAAATAATAAAAAATTAAAATAAATTACCTAAAAAAAAGAAATTTTATTATTTAATATATAATAATAACTTTCCCTAGTATTATAATTACCTAGAAGTTAGAAAGGTATTTTTAAGTATTATTTCTTATATAAATAAGGCATATAAGCTAAATATAAATATTAGCTATTAATAATAATTACTACTCTTTAAGGTTTATATTTTAAGCGCGGCTACTTTTTATATCTTATAGGATTTTTTTAATATAATTATTAGTCTAAGAAACCTATTTCTTAACTAGCCAGATAAAATAAAATAAATAAAAAAAGTTAATAGGCTTTTTAGGAAGTAGTATTATAAGGGTATTATAATATAAGGGCTTAAAAGGTTAAAAATTAAAGCCTTAAGTAGCTATACCTTTACGCGGCGGCATTTTATTATTCTTATAATTTTTAGCGGGCTAACTAGATTAAATTAAGGGTTAAAATAAGTATCCTAGGAAAGATAGAGGTTTTTATATATAGTTTACTATCTAAGTTATTTTTTATATAACGCTAAGATATAATAGCAGCGGGGCTACTAAGGACCTATAAGCCTTACGGGGTTAAAAGAGATATAAATATCTGGCCTAGTTTTAGTTTTTTATATTTATATTTATAAAGCTAAAACAGAGCGCCCATAAGGACTTATAATAAAGGACTTAGCACAACGCATGGTATATTGCTTTGTATTTATAATATAGCAGAGATTAAAGCAGTGGAGTTTAAAGCAGCGGAGTATAATATAGCAGAGATAACATTGGTGTAAAATAGTATACCACACATCACTTAAAAGTATATAATCCGATTTGCTAAAATAACGAAATTTGTAAGATTATAATACAGGAGGAATAAGCTTTATAAGAAGCTTAGATTAAGCTGATTTGTGAACATAGCATGTCGTGTATATCGTGAGAAGCAGTGCATTTTACGCTAATTAAAGCTGACATTTAGAGAAAGCACACTTCCATGACATTAGATGACATAAGAAAATAGATATTAGTTCGTAGTATCTGTCTCAAGGTTGTTTAGCTGCAATCTTTACTGGCTCACGTATGTTGTGACTATTTGCGTTACTTACTTGCCTGCTGGCAGTGAGGGCTTTGATGTCGGCGGAGGGGTTTTTATATGTGAGGCGCTACGGCACGCAATAAATAGATAAGGGCATATCTCTGTTCGCTTGCTTATTAGCGTTGTTACCGGGATGTTGTCGAGCAGACACTATGCGGTTAATATCCTGCAGGCTTCCATAAGCCGCCTGACTATCTACTCCCAGTCTTGACATTACATCAGAAACAAGAGCCACGCGACTCTCAACCCACGAACCAGGTAGCAGTAGAATTATATTCCCATTCAAGAATGGCAAATAAACATATGCCATCCCCGGACTGCCAAAGATAACGCAAGCTTGGCTTGTTTTGAGACCATAGATGATGGCAAATCTCATGTAGGCCCTGTGTCCATGTGTTAGGCCATATGAGAACTTCGAGCGGCTGTCCACCCTTGGTGTGTGGGTTGAACACAACGATTCGCAACAAACCATATCGTTGTCAGCCCCTCTTCGATGTGCGTTGCAATCTTACAATTGGAGCAAGGTGCAGCAAGCAAACGCCATCGAGGACTCTACTGGAAGCGGATGAATCTCTTACAAATTCTACAAGGTGTCATTCACAGGCGAACTCAACGGTTTGAAGACATCCATCACCTTACATCCTCTGGGAACAGATCATTAAGTTACAATTTGATCATCTTGAACAGGCTTATCGGCCAGTCGAGTAGCCACAAAAGCTCCAATTTGCACCCGCTCTAGCCTCGGGGAATATAATCGTCTCAGAATGAGTTGATTCACGAATGAGATAAGATATATGATCGCAACCTCAAGAATCACCAAACTCACCCTGAATACAGCGCCGAGGTCACCATGAAAGATCTCGTCCTGACCCCATCTCCACATTTCATGAACTTCTACCGCATTCAAGGTGTCTAGCGAAGTCCTCTGGCACTGCTCTGGACACTCGTGATTTTCAGTCTGTTGCGCGCCCTCTGGCACCATGGATCTGAACTGAAATGTAGCATGAAAGGAAATAGAGGATATCTTATACACTGATATAAAGCGCCCACACCATCAATCTTTTTACTGTCGTATCTCGGCGTGGTAACTCCGGGGTGACTGGGAGGGACTGGTGTGAGGGAAACTACTCGGTTCGTAAAGGAATGAGATGCCATTCGAGGATCATAAGTGTTGATGAGCAGGACAAGGATGTTCCCGCCTCGTCAGATTGGTACGTCAAATCTAAGTTAGAGGGCAAACAATGCGGCTGAAGCCATTTCGGAGATTAATTGAGCGTAAGGCAGTTAAATTGTCTGGCCCCTGTCAATCTTCACGGCTGGCGGTGATTATCACACGGGACGATTCGCGCTACTCCAAACTATTGACGGGAACGCAGCCACGATCTAGGCAAGGCACTTGACTTGCACTAGCTGAAGATGACCCTGGTCATTGACAAACTTGGCTAAAGATGTGGCACAGAACGACAAGATTAATACTTGGGGGAATGTGATGTTAGTGAAAACCGTTCATAGTCAATTCACTGCAGTTGAAACGAAGATTATACTAGGCCTAATGCCTGACTTTATATATTAAATGCTAAATTATCTATATAGAAGGTAATAGGTGCATATATCCTGCATCTAGTTCATATCCCCAATCGTTATATGTTCAGTGCTCTATGAGCTGTCAAGAAATTACAAAAAGAAGGCAACAATGCCGGCGGCGACAAGGGCGGCCTGGATGCTACCACCGACACGGCCAGCAGCGGCAGTGACCTCGGTAGGGGTGGCAGCGGGAGGAGTGCCAGCAGGCTGAGTACCAGCAGGCTGGCTGGGAGCAGGGTAAACGGGCTTGGTCTCACCAGGCTGGCTAGGAGCAGGAGGCTGGGCAACAGGCTTGGTCTCGGTAGGAGGCTGAGCAACAGGCTTGGTCTCGGTAGGAGGCTGCTCGTAGGTAGGGTGAGTCTGCTGAGGAGGCTGAGCAACGGGCTTGGTCTCCTTAGGAGGCTGGGGCTGCTCAGGCTTCTCAGGTTGCTCGGGCTGAGGAGGGACGGGGTAGGTCTCCTTGGGGGGTTGAGGAGCAACGGGCTTGGTCTCCTTAGGAGGCTGAGGCTGCTCGGGAACGGGGTAGGTCTGCTTGGGAGGCTGAGGCTGAGGAGGTTGAACAACGGGCTTGGTCTCCTTAGGAGGCTGGGGCTGCTCGGGCTGCTCAGGGTGAGAAGGAACGGGGTAAGTCTCCTTAGGAGGCTGAGGCTTGGGAGGAGTCCAGGTGCCGTTGCCGGGGTTGTGAGGAGGAGAAGGAGGCTGAGGCTGAGGAGGCTGGACCACAGGCTTGGTGGACTTGGGAGGGGGAACCTCGTGAGTCTCAGTGACGGGGCAGATGGTGGTAGAGACGGGGATAGTCTCAGTGACGGTGTGAGGACCCTCAGGGCAGTTGGTAACCTCAGGAGGGCACTTGGTGACAGTGTTCACCTTGGTGGTGTAGATGGTAGAGGTGGTGAGACGAGTGGTGGTCTCGTGGTGAGGAGGAGCATAGCCAGTGGACTTAGGAGGAACCTTGTCGGTGACAACGGGGATGGTCTCCAAGTTGGTAGGGTGAGTCTCAGTCACAGGGCAGATGGTGGTAGAGACGGGAATGGTCTCGGTGACAGTGTGAGGACCCTCAGGGCAGTTGGTAACCTCAGGGGGGCACTTAGTGACGGTGTTCACACGGGTGGTGTAAACAGTTGAGGTGGTCCAGCCAGTAGTCTCAGGGGAGCTAGGCTTGGTGTAAGAAGGATGCTCCTCAGTCACGGGGCAGACAGTGGTAGAGATAGCAATGGTCTCAGTGGTGGTGTGAGGACCCACGGGGCAGTTGGTAACCTCAGGAGGACACTTGGTGACAGTGTTGACACGGGTAGTGTAGATGGTTGAGGTAGTCCAGCCAGTGGTCTCAGGGTAGCCAGGCTTAGTGTACGAAGGCTTTGTGTAAGTGGGCTTGGTGTAGCTAGGCTTGGTGTGAGAAGGAGGAGGGTAAGGGACATCGTGAGTGGAAGAGGCGACCTCAGTAGAGCTCTCCTCGACGGGTCCAGTCTGAGAGGGAGGAGGGTAAGGAGCAGTCTTGGTGGAAGACTCCTCAGTAGAGACATCGGTGGTCTCGGTGTGCTCAGGAGGAGGATACTCGCCAGTGGTAGACTCCTTAGGAGGGAGGGACTCGCTGGAGGTGGACTGCTCAGGAGGAGGGTACTCCCCGGTAGTGGACTCCTTGGGGGGAGGGTACTCGCCGGTGGTTGACTCCTTGGGGGGAGGAGGATACTCGCCAGTGGTGGACTCTCCAGGAGGAGGGTACTCAGAGGTCTCCTCGGGGGGAGGGTACTCAGAAGTAGTAGGTTGCTCATGGCCGGGCTTGGTAGGCTTGGTGCTGTGGCCAGGAGGAGGGTACTGGCCAGTAGGCTCGGTGTGCTCAGGAGGAGGACCATACTCGCTGCTGGTAGGCTCCTCGTGTCCAGGCTTGGTGGGCTTGGTGCTCTGTCCGGGAGGAGGGTAGTTGTCGCTGGGCTGGCTGGGAGTCTCCTCGGGAGGAGGAGCGTACTCGCTGGTAGGCTGCTCGTGTCCAGGCTTGGTAGGCTCGGTCACGGCAGGAGGAGGGTAGTTGTCGCTGGGCTTGGTGGGCTCCTCATGGCCAGGCTTGGTGTTGGCGGGAGGAGGGTAAGCACCGCCTGGCTGGGTAGGCTCCTCGTGGCCGGGCTTGGTGGGCTCCTCATGTCCGGGCTTGGTGTTGGCGGGAGGAGGATAAGCACCGCCCTCGCTGGGCTTGGAAGGCTTGGGCTGCTCGGGAACGGGAGGAACGGGGTAGTTGTCTCCATTTCCGGGGTTCTCAGGAGTAGGATAGTTGTTACCCTGCTCAGGAACGTTGCTGTAGTGCCTCTTGGGGATATCGACGGCGGCAGCATTAGCCAGGCCAACGGCCGCGCTGAAGATGACAAGACCACGCATATTGAAGTTTTAACGAATGCGATAAACGAGTGCGGCTTTGTTAAAACGAAAGGTGGATGAGGAGTAGGATACGTTTTCTGGGGGAAACGGAGCAGACATCTTATACTCATGCATGTCTTCCCCTCACCCCCAGATCTTATCATCTGTTGTTTTCTGTCGTATCGGCCCAACTCGCTCAACTCCGTTCAGAATACGGGCTTCTCCATAGGGATCCTGGCAACCTGATGTCATGCTGGACGGTACAGGTGGAAGGTTGGGCAACTTGCAGCTGTGGTGGACCAGGCTGGCCTTGCAAGCCTCACAGCACAACCACCGACCACCGGGGTCCATAAAACCATGTCGAGATCACGATGTTGCAGGAGTTCGGATGGGACGGAATAACAAGGTACAGCACAGTATCTAACGTCGTGTTCGTCTAATACGTCGTCTAGCTTAAGCACGGTCCAAATTGAGGTCGTTGAGGTGCCATCCGATAGGCTACCCGTGCCTGGAAGCCGTTTTTTTTTTAGATAGAGTTAATTAAAACGCCTCCTCGTTGAATTCAGGCACACGAACCGCGTAGCCGTTTACTACCAAGACTACCTACTCACTACAGTGTGTGCCTGCGGGGTAACTAGTACTGTTATGATCTGACGCGGCCGCATTAATGGAGGGGGACTTTTTGTGATCAGCGGGCGGCCAGTTGGCTCTCAGGTCTTTTGTCAGTGAACGTCATGGTTGGTTCAGAACCCCCTGTCTCTGTCATGTTGCCTGGCCAAGCGTCTTTTCTCTGTGGGTGATTCGTGGGGCTCTTTGTGGACCGGGATAGTGCTAGTATTCCCTCGTATGAATCGTTGCGCTTGGCGACTGGGCAACTGAACTTGGCGTGCTTTTTCACCTACATACACGAGAAATTCCCTGTAGATCGCTGCTTATCTCCCCACTATAAACTAAAATCTCGCACGCAGCCCAAGGCTGGCCAGCAGGTTTCTCCTCCTTTATCCTTGGTGAATGAAGGATCCATCATGCACAAGTGCACAAGTGCAATGGCATAGTGGAGAGAGTCAACAGGTCGGGCGGCCGTCGGACGCAAGGGAAACCGTTGGTGATGATGACCTTGATGATCAGCCCGTATTTGTGATGACTTCTGCTGCTACAGTATCCTTGCTTTTGAGACTCATCCCGCTTATTCCCTATACGATGCCGACAGAGTGAATTGCGGAATTATTACGAGATAATCCTTGAGCATGGTAGATTACCACTCCCTTTTCTTGAAATGAAGCAACCATATCGACATCTGGCCTTGCATTCGTGCAATTCCCTTTGTCCAATGTCTTTTCGTGTTCTATTACCGAGACAAGCTCATTGGATTAACTGTTCAAGGTTTAGCGTATCCCTGTTCCTGCGTCCATGGGTCTCCATGTGTCACTCGGCTGGTGCTCGCATGAGAAATGGGTTGTTGAATTGAATAGCATCCACAAAATGTTTAACGATACAGCAAAATGCATGCACTTACCTATTGGCACGGGAAAGCTTGACATGCAATTCGGAGTCGGGCAGATTAGTGTGCATCAGCTCCGTAGATTAAACATTGCCGCATAGAGCATGTGGCATAGGGGGAACGTGATACGTGACATCGAAAAGCACGAGAAGTTCATGGCTTCAGGGTAAGATCTAAGTATCGTATCATTGCAGAAGGTGTTGGCCATGTCCTTGCAATGGCTCGGAGTTCTTTGCCGAGCCCAGAGTTGGCAGCTCGGTTCCACGCGACAGCGGAGATATCGCCGAAGGATTACGGGAATCGATCGGTTGTTTCCTTTGTTATCCAGAATTAATTCAAGGATAAAATATGGACCGTTTGGATAGACGGTTGCTGGACTCTGGCCAAGGCTGGGTCAAAGCGGCTCAGCCAACACGAGCAAAGAAAAAGCATCACTATTAGTAAACACCAAGCTTTTAGCAGATCCTCAATTCAGCGCCTGTGTGTTTTTCCGTTGAGATGAGGCTTTTTTTGCCGGCACAAACTACCAAGGCCCGATCGTTGACGTCAAGATGGTTTGCACTCATGCAACTAACTCGCTGATACGAAGTTTGATTCTCAGCCTAATTCAAGACTCACAGTGAAGATCACAGCGATCAATAGTATCGAGATTTTTGCTTTATGAAAAGAGGGAAAATCCCCGAAAGCTACCCGGCAGTCTTCTTTTCTTTTTTCTCTTGCGATGAGTTACGGCTGTTGAGTCTGCACGGTTGAGTACGTAGTTTAACCTGAGTCGTCAGTATGGTTCAATTGCACGAGATTCACTCTACAGCTCTTGTCCTGTGATCACGAGAAATGAGTTGAACAATACAATAAATATAGCAACTCATAGATTCTTGTTCGTGTTGAGCTTTCCAATTGAGTCTCGTGAGTCAGGTCAATGCTACGTTCCCTTTTGAGCCGCCAAGTCTCCAACCCCTTTTGGCCAACACCACCACAGACCCAATGCAGAAGTTCCTGCATTTCCGCAGCCATCATCATTGCACAGTCTAGTAATCACTACGAGAAAGCAACAATTGGACAATTGAAACCGTCTTCTGGCCCATCCAGAACCAGCGAGAACCACGATCGACAGGGGTGAGTTTCATGTGTCCCGGGCCCACGCTCTAGTGAGTCTAGTCTCGGAGAATGACGAAGTGATCCACGGGCTCAATCGAGCCTAGTGGACACAATTCATCTCAACAATCAATAGGGTTAAGCGGAGCATGGCGAGCCGATGCTCAATCCGATAACTCGGCCGAAGCATAGATACATACTGGAGATTCTGTGGGAGCTGAACATCGTACCTATGACGTGAGTCTGCTGTGAATAAGACGCATGTTCATTGATGGTGTACTCATGTCAAATTCTCCTGTCTTTAATGGCATGCATGCGATGAGTGCTTGCTGAAAGCTTACCTGGCTCGGCTTATGAAAATGCTAGCTGAAATATCCATTGTCTCTTAGGGTTGTTGATTGCAAATTATGCCATGATATGATTGAGAGTCAATCAACAAGGTGCTGATCTGTAGCAGCAAACGCCCCTGGGGCAACCTCGTTCAAAGGGTCAGCGTCGCCCAAGACTTCGACCTTGATCGAGCCCTAGATCAAGGTTCTTCAATTGAGAGTCCAGTCGGCCAATCTAGAAGTAGTGCACCTAACAGTATACGTCTTAGAGCTATATCAACATGCTTTGCGGCTCTAAAACAGACGAGAGATCAGCCTTAACTGTAAGAAAGAATGCAGCTTCACGTCAGAGCACTGATGAATATCTCATCGACAGAGGTTCTCTTCTACGAGACCCAACCTGCAATTGAATACTTTCATACCTGCTGTTCTACATTTTCCTTCTGGCATAACAGAGAGAAAGTAAACGGTGGGTCGCAATAGGCATAAACCCACTACGATACGAAGCAGCTACTTTGGCGGCCATGCCTTGGGAAGAAAGCGGATATGTCTCAATATTCGACACGGAGTCTCCGTCGGGTTATTACCTAAGCGACGACAGTCAAATTTGCCTCCTTCAGGTTCGTATTTACCTAGCTTCTCTAATTGCACCATGTGGGACATCTCCGTAGCAAAAATAGAGCAAGGCTGTTGGTGTAGCGCACAAACCACCCTCGTATTGAGAGTGGTAACCTCAGGTAGTGCTTGACCGGCTAACCCGAGAACAATCGTCATTGATATTTGAGAGTAAATATAGCACGTTGATACCTATAACTTCTATGAATTACGAGTTGCTTCTGGGGCGGCCTGGCCGACATGTTATACGACGAAGTGAGCCTGGTTCGTAAACGAACTCATATGGAGTTCTTCTATATTTGCCATTATTTGATAATCATTGACTTGGGTGGAATACATGGTGATCCATTTGCAAACAAACACATCTAACTCTATTTCAGTTATATAAGCCCGCCAATGTGCTACGTAGTCGTGTCTTCACTTCACATCTACAAGCTTACCAGATCTATGACAAAAAGTGGCAGACATATATACAACTTAACCCTGAGGTTTAACGCCAGTAAAAGGCATCCTCCGTTCAAATATGGAGTTTCATGCAGATTACCTTATTCCGTACCATCCACGTGGTAAAGCGGATTGACCCACCAATCTCAGATTCAGATCCTTGTTACGTCTGCCCTCTTCATTCCAATGCAGGTCAGCTGAAACCAAGTAGCCACAAATTGGAAATAATCAGGAAGAGATGATCTTCCTTTGAACTGTCTGCCACACATTATGGACTTGAGCGTAGTCAGTCTTACGGCGACTACATATCCCGTTTTATGGTATAAGGCGATTTATACCAAGGCCTGATCCCGTGACGACCTCTTGGAGTCTGGTGGGCCAGGACAGATATTTATACAAGTCTGGTTAAGATCGTGTCTGTTGGGTCTGGCCCTTGGCAGTTTGGAAATCCCACGATCCCGGGTCATGTGGCTTACGAGCACCATCATCCGAGTATACTAATCAGCGCCGAATTCCTAACGTTGGGTATGTTCCCCTGACTTACTTTGCCCACTTGAGTGTAGATATCCTCAGGTTTCAGCCGGTTGTTGGTGGCTGAAAGCCAAGTTTTGTTCCCATGGCTTGAAGGTATGGGCATTTTGCTTAAATCCGCCTCTTCAATATGTAGTAATGGCGTCAACGACAGTTATAAAGTTCATAAGATGGACTATAACGGTCTGAGGCTTGTCTAGATGCCGTGGTCTGTGCCTGAAGTTATTCCTAGTGTCAGGGTGGTTAAGGTTACTAGTAAAGATCGCGATAAGCGCAGAGTAGAAACGATGTTATTATCAACAAGTGGCTGAACTCAGGGTCAACTGCCCCGAAGGGCGCAACGATGGATGTGGAAATAATCTTCCGGAAACAAACGCGACGTATGAAGGTGATTCCTCAAACGGTTTAACTTCGCGTTTCATCGAAGTTGCGAGGTCTAGTTCAGTCCTAAGCCAGTTTTGGGAACCAATCGCATCTTTTGAGTGAGTATTGAAGAAAGCTTGTAAGTTTCGACATCGTCCCATCCCAGGAGACTGGGCGAGACTAGCTAGGACAAGCTTCCAGCCTACCAATTCCTTCTCAGATTAAGTGTAGTGCCTACCCCAGCTCAAAGTTCGGTTATCGTGTCTCAAGTTGAGAGCACCATCTTTGATCAGATCTCACATAAGACCCTTATGCAGGGACTCGCTGCTACCGCAAGGTCCAGCCCCAAACAAAGTGTCAAATAGCTGGGATTGTTGTGTGATCTCAATGTGGTGTCACCACACCCAGGAACATGTGGCGCTCAGGAATGCAACACATTCCAATGCATGCAGCTGTCACACTAGCCTTGGCGATATACTTTGCTAGGTCTTAGTAGATATACCGACACCTAGCCCATTGGTCAGCAAGTACATGTGAAGACAGATGGTTCATGATTGCTCTGGACCCAATAGCCCGGGAATATGAGCCCTACACAATTGGCTTGATGTGTATGTGAAGGGTGATTGTATAAATGAAGATCGTCAGCCACTGCCGTTGTGGCACAAAATGTCTCAGAACTATGGCGGCTGAATAAAAACCAGCACAGACCCAGCTTGGTGTTTCTTACTCCCTTTCCCGACCTTTCCAACGGTTGGAAACACGATCACGTTCACGATGGCGGCCACGAAGCATCTGTTCATATTGGCTGCGTTGTGTCTGCTGTACCACACAGCAGCCGCCCAGTCTCTCGCCTCGGTTCTCACAGACGCCCCAAAATGTGCTGTCAGTAGCATCATTCCCTCGATACGGCCGAAGTTCGCTGACGATTACATAGACGGACTGCCTGATCAACGTGATGAGCGGTCAAGACTTTGCCGGAAAGGATCAGTCACAAATATGCAAGGACAAGGCCTTTGCTAGCGCGATAGGCGATTGTTTGACGGCGAAATGCACCATGAGACAGACAATGGGTAAGATGTCGAAGATGGGCTTTCGTTCCCAAGATTAAAATAGTACTAACGCCTAGGCTTCAGATTTCATCAAAATGTCCGCAGCCGTATGTGGAATGGCTCCAACTAATAACCAGGCGGAATATCGAGCGATGAGTATCACCATGGTTGCTTTCGCTGTAATATTCTTTGCTTTAAGAATAGCAGCCAAGATTGTGTTATCTCTTCCATGGGGCATGGACGACACTTTGACTGTTGTATCAGTTGTAAGTTTGATACAAGGCTTGAGCTACGGCTGCTTTGTGAGGTACATACTGATGGTAAGAAGGTCTTCTTGATCCCGTTTTTGGTCATTTTGCAAATCAGTAAGTTCAGGTCAATTGATTCTATTCTTGAAGGTCTTGTTAACATATTTGTCAACAGTGATTACGTTTGGTCTCGGTCTTGATATGTGGTATCTTTCGGATTACCAGATTACATCGACCTTCAAGGTAAGTGACGAAGTGACGTCTTTTCAACCTTTATACCACGCTATAATGAAGAACTTTTCATTGATGCTGTTCCAGTTTTTCATCGTCATCGAAATTCTTTACGTATTCGCCCTGGTGGCCATCAAAGCATCTATCTTATGCTTCTTCCTTCGCATCTTTCCCGAAAACAAATTCAGGATGACGGTCAAATGCACTCTGGTTTTCAACTTCTTACTCGGGATAGCATTCTTCATCCTCGTCTTCTTCCAGACAAGGCCTTTGTCACTATTCTGGGAGGGTTGGCAAAAGAAGCAGGCTCACCTTGTTATGACGGGAATCAACAATATAACCCTACCACACGCGGGACTGAACCTCCTTCTCGATGTATGGATGCTCATTCTTCCGCTTACACAACTTTGGGAGCTAGGATTAAAGCTAAGAAAGAAGCTTGGTGTTATCGGCATGTTTAGCGTTGGTATTTTGTAAGTGACGCAATGTTTTGTGAATAGGCTCTCGTGCAATACTAACAATGTCTACTAGCCTTACAATTGTCGCTGCAATCCGAGTCCACGAGCTGGTGATATTTGCAAGTTCTGCGGATCTGACCGTTATCAGTGCACAAAAAGCCATCATCTGGTCTTTTATTGAGCTAACTGTAGGCGTAATGGTCGCCTGCATGCCTCACATCCGGCACCTTGCTCGTCATTATATGTCGCGCATCAAAGCAAAGAGAGGCGGCGAGATGGAACAACGCAATTCGCGAGTCTTTGTTGATCGAGCTCTCAGAACAATCACGGTAGACGCTACACCATCTGGTCCTGAGCTGCACGACGAGGGTGGACTTCTCAAAGGAAATTCAAGAACGCCGACAACGACAACGACGCAAGTGACGACAGACAGTAGGAGTAATGGGTCAGTGAGTTTTGCAAGTGATGCAGAAACTCAGGTATAGATCAGGCCACCCGGCATAATGGGAGTTGAGTTGATGTTAGACAGAAAGAATACAAATTGCCAACACCTACACTTACAAGAACCAGCGAGATCTACAAGTTGGACCAATGTGGAAACAAGAGTAAGCACGATCGACCAAAAAAGCAGGCAACGTAGATACAAATACGGTGCGGGATTGTTCTCGGTGAATTTCTCTAGCTCCATCTGATAACATGGATGGGCGTTGAGGATCGTGATCCAAGCACGCTACTAGAGACTACTGCACGCACACGCGCACCAGGAACAGGTCCACAGTGGAGAATGAAACAAGGCTGATCATCAATGTAATTGTGTCATTACTATATATTCATATCATTTTTGTTTGGTATCATCAAGTTCATTACGAGACATTTATCGGCAAGTGTAACCACCGTCGATGACGATGTCGGCACCAGTGGTGTATGTGCTGGCGTCGGAGACGAGGTAGACGTAGGCGCCCTTGAGCTCCTTGGCGTCACCGTTGCGGCCCATGGGGATCATGCTCCTCCAGAGCTCCTGAGTCTCGGTGTCGATGAAGTCGGACAGACCGGTGTCGATGTAGCCGGGGGAGATGCTGTTGACACGGGCAAAGTCGCGCCACTCGTTGGCCAGAGATCGGGCCATGTGAATGCAGCCAGCCTTGGCGACGTTGTAAGAGGTCTGCTCCTGGGGGAAGTTGGCGATGTGGCCGGACATGGAGGCAGTGATGACGAAAGAGCCGTGGCCCTGCTTCTTGAAGAGAGCACCGACGGCCTTGGCACAGTAGGCGGTACCGTTGAGGTCGACCTGGATAACGTGGTCCCAGTCGGAGGCGGAGCCGTCGATGACACCAGCGTTGGCGGTAGCACCGGCGCTGAAGAAGAAGATGTTAGCATGTGATACCATTGAGGGATATAGGATGAGGGGAGTATCTTACTTGGCGATGAAGGCATCAATCTTGCCAAATTCACCGACAACCTCCTTGACGAAGCGCTCGACATCGTCGTAGTCGGCGCTGTTGAGCTTGTAGGCCTTGGCCTTGATGCCGTAGTCCTTGACGAGTTCCTCGACGTTCTTCTCAGCGCCCTCCTTGCGAGAAGCGTAGGTGATGGCGACGTTGGCGCCCATCTCGGCACAGCCGCGGGCAGCCTCGATACCCATGCCGCGGGGTCCGGAAGCGCCGGTGACGACGACAACCTTGCCCTTAAGGCTGAAGAGGTCGAGGAGACGGTTGGCCTGGGGGATTTGCTGAACCATTGTGAAGGTTTGTGTGTGGTATAGAGATCGACGGAGGGGTAAAAAAGTGCTTGTGATAATGAAGGAGGGGAAAAAAGAAAGACTGATCGCCAGGAGGAGAGTCTAGACTATTTGTACAATGGGCAATTGGTCTCTCGGACCATGGCGTGGCCGTTGAGCATAAAGCAGCGAGCCATCAAGCACCAGCTGTGGTGGGATGGATGGGTCCAGTGATGTCATGGAAGCAATGACATGCAATGCTGCTGAGCTAGAGAGGAAGAAAAACGAGGGGCATCGGCGATTGGGAAGAGAAGAGGGCTCCACTGATTGAGGTGAATTGGGTGTCGACGAGTCGATAACTCGAAGCTTCCAAGGATCAAGAGGCAGGGCGAGCTGCAAGCCCCTCCATAGTATCAGTTACCGAGACCGAACCTACCGTACCGTGTTGGTCGTACAATTCGAGACGCGTCGTGGGGTGAAGTGTTGAGTGAGTACATACAGTCTCTAGCAGTTTCGGTGGGACGCATGAACCATGTCGACAAGGAACCAACGTTTGAGAGATTGTCTTGCAAGCCGCAAACCAATTGGCTCTGCATCTGATAGATTCAGACGTGTACATGCATACAGATACAGCTCAGGGCGGGGGAACATGGCATGGGTTGAATGGTTCGGCCGCCGGCAGCCACAAAGTCATATCCTCAGCAGTCAAACTCTTACCGAGCAGTTACCAATCGATGAATTTGCGATCGATTTGTTTACTTACCCAGACTTTCCATTAACTGGAAACATTTCATCATTGATCCATCAGTGAATTGTCAAATACCACCGAGAAAAATGCCCCGCGGTGGATAAATCGAGCGTCATTCTCCCGTCCCAAGCTCCCTCTCTTCCTTGCTTAACAGGACCAGACCCCGCAGAACGGCCGGGCTTCACCGCCCCCCTGTAGAGGCCACCTTGTTGGACGGCTGCTGTGGTTGGCTGGATACCGCGGAAACAGGGCCCGGTGAGTTAGTCCCAGGACGCGTCTACGTGTCTAGTCCGTGTCAAGGCGCATCAGATGATAAATGCCGTGCACGGAGGGGCATTATCCCGGCCCGACAGTTGCTGTGGTACCTGATTACGTAGGATAGCTACCCTAGATGCCTGAAAAACAACTGATGAGTTGAGATTCTACAGATGCTTACTTATCGGCTTGATATGTTTAGTAGTTATCGCTCATCCTGAGTAATCCTTATCATCCCAGATAATTCCGGACTCTATCTTACTTGCAGCTGTACAAATGTTCATGTAATCATTTATCACATCTACATAAGACAAACCAAGACTCAAACGGGTAAGGATGTTACCGCGTCTGTCAAAAGAGGGGTTGTTACTACACGGTCAAGGCGCGGCCAGGGTCACTAATGAACACGCTTCTTGTTGAGAGGTCTCAATTGAGTGATCCTATTCACGGGAAGCCTAATGCTGAACCCTCGATATGCGCTGCAATGCAGGGTACTGCGACAATCCTGTCGCCGCTTTAAATAAGGTATCGGAAATCCCGCTTCATCCTCAAAGCCTCGTCGGGGCTGTCCATGACCTCGACGGCCGCCGTATGCGCAGCCACGTCCTGGCGCGTCTCCCAAGCATTGGCCTCGCCCCTTTCGAGCTTTTTGTTGAGGTCAATGAGCACCAGGCGGAAGATGTAGCATCCAACCACCGTGACACCAAACATGGACAGCACAATTCCGTACGACTTGCGGTAACCATTGTCCTTCAGATCCCAGACGTAGGATCCAGCCACGTTTCCGAGCTGACTGAAGGCGTTGATCATGGCGATAGCGACAGCTCGCTTGGCGGGAGGTCGCGGGAAAGATGAGCTGATCCACGAGTAGAAGACGATGAAGCCGGCGTATGAGGCAGCTTGCAGGAACAGCGCCAGGTATCGCGCGGCCACGTTCTCAGTAGCCATGCTGATGATGAAGCCGACCGTTCCAACGCCAATTGGTCCCACAATGTGCCAGAACTTCTCCTGACACCTGTCGGAGTGCCAAGCGTTGATGACTGAGACAATACAAGAGAACACCCACGGGGGAGCGCTCATGAGCAGAGTAGGAACGTAGCCGAAGCCGAGGGTCTGGGTCAAGCTGGGCTGTTCAATTTGTTAGCGATGCGCACTTTGCGATTGACTCTAGATTGGCGACTTACGAAGAAAGCGTTGAACGAAAGACCAACGACGTAGGCAGTGAAGGTAAGCATCATGATGTAGATCTTGACGTCCTTGACAGCGAGCTTGAGACCGTAGAAGGCGCTCTCCTCCTGGGAGTCCTCATCGGCCTCACCAACATCCTCAATCATACGGAGCTGAGCAACTTGTCGCTCCTCCTCGGTGAAGCCTCGGGAGTTGTGAGGCAAGTCGGGAAGAATGAAGGCGGCCGAGATGGCAAGGGCCATGGTGAAGGATCCCTCGATCCAGAACAGCCATCGCCAGGCAGCGTGACCGAGCACGCCCTGCATGTTGGACAAAACGCCGGCGCCGACAAGGGCGGAGAAAGCGTTGGAGATAAGGTTACCGCAGAACAGGATGGCGTTTCGCTTAGTCAACTCTCGGCGGGTATACCACTTGGAGAGAATAAGAAGGGCACCAGGGAGGAAAGCAGCCTCGACGAAACCCAGGAAGAATCGGATGGAGACCATGCCGGCAAAGTTGTGGACGCTACCAGAGAGGGTCGAGATAAGACCCCAGAGGAGCATAGCACACGCGATGTAGAGCGAAGGACGTTGGATGCGGTTGATGAACATGTTGGAAGGGACCTGCATGAGAATGTATCCAACGTACAAGATACTCAAGCATGTCGCGTATTGGTTGTAGCTCAGGTTGAGGTCTTCCTCGAGACCCTTGAGTCGTGCAGCGGCCATGTTATTGCGATCGAGATAGTTCATGATGTAGATGAGCACGAACAGGGAGCATCGCGCGTCCAGCTTTCGCTTCATCCGCTTCTCAACGACGGCTCGGTGCACAGAGTCCATTGCGTAGGCGCCCGCTGCGCGCGACTCGGGGTGCGACTCGACGCTCATCTTGGCCGAGGCGACATGGTCGTCTGGCTTTGCGACGGGGTCAGACATGATGTCTGTTCTGTCGGGTGGTGATCTTTGGAGTGGTGTTTTGTGTTCGATTGGCGCGTTATCCTCTCCCCGTTACTGTAGTTATGCTGTTAAGACGTCGCCGAACCAGTCTCACACTCAAACAACGCCTGGACTGGACACCTTCAGAAGACTAACCATGTCAGCCTGGCATCCTGTGCCTTTATGTGAGAATGAATTGAGGATGGATCACCGTTTGAAACACGATTTAGGCTCAGGTCGACAGTCAACCTGTTATTACATCATTGAGCAGCCGTTGTGTCGTAGCGCGGAGAAGATGGCAGCCCGAGAACATGGGGAATGGGGTTGGACTGACGGAAGCTTTGCCTGAATAGGCCAGTATCGTGGATTAACCCAGAGCCGATGCTAAAGCCGAGTAGACTGTAGCACTTCATTTGCAAATTTGAGTGTCACGCTTCCAGCGCAAGGGCCAATTAACGGCCCAGCATAGCCGGTGTCCCTCTCCGCGGAGGCGTGGTAGATCCTCGTCCTCTCCAAAGCCATAACGTTGGAGATTATGCGGAGACTCCGCAAAGTGAGGGGAATTAGCAGGTTCACTGTCACCTTCAGTCCGTGCAAACCCCGGTATTTCTGAAAAAGGGCCGATTACTCTGTCCATTTGCCGGCGGAGCTGCCGCTTGGAGGCGTACCGACTGACTCGCTTCGGGGGGGACAAAAGCCAGAGACAGTGTCAGATACTACCTACGGATGGCTACAATTCTAGAAGGCTATACGGGAATAAAATACGATAAAAGACAAACAACTAGGTAGAATAGTCTCTCAGCTTTCTGATGATACAGATTTTAGTAGTGTTTAACTTTATGATGGTAGTGAAATCGCCAGCTCAAACAGTAGCAATTTTTGCGGTTTTTGCGCCCCTGAAGTGAGGCCGAGGATAAAATTCTTTTTTACCCGTGGGGAAAATACGTGGGGAGAAGGCCATGATTGGGGAAACTTGGAGTCCTAACCAAGTCAAGTAATTTTGCCCTCTCTTCCATCAAATTGAAACCCCAACAATTCCCGGGGGTTGTCTCCCGACTGCCACACTATTACGGATGAGAATATATCCAATCCAATCCCCTGGAAATTACCGGCAAATGCTTGTCTCCATACTTAGTAATCGTTTCAATGGCACGAAGCGGCTCGTGATCTAAAAATACTGGGATTGGGGGACATGTTGGCCCTGCAATAATCGGCAGACGGAAGATACGGTAATTCCACGGCCTTGGCGCATATAGAATCGTTCCAGAAGACGTCCAGAATGACCTGCAGACTTTGAATCGTTGGCTAGGTCCGCGGGAACGGGCAGCTGACAGTTTGATCGTCATGCATTGGGCGATGTTTGAAGTATCTGCCCATTCTCCTGCACGCCATTTAGAGCCATTGAACATCACTTGCCAGTGCTTCAATGCCGTCAAAAGGTGTCTATCAAGGTATTCATTCATAATGACAAGACAACGCTGCGCTCGTCACTGTTCATCTAATCGCTAATGCTTCTATCATACCATTCATTATCCGAAACATTAAAGTCCCCGCAAAATAAAATTGCATACCCCATCTACTGCTTTTCCAACCGTCCAGCTTCTGAAGTTTCATCTCTCGACTGCTTCAGAAAAGGAACCAGGGTCGTGCCGCCAGTCCCTGTCAACTCTTCCCCATTCTTTTTCGACGACGAGCTAGCCAGATTTTGGGGACCTGACTTGCTCCCTTGTCGAGACGGTAGGATAATGTACCTCGTGACGATCTGAATGTGCTTATTCCGGAAAAGGGTTAGGGCCTCTGTCGCGGTTATGAACGCCTTTTGAAGACGGTGTTGCTCTGGCGTGCTGGGAGTTTGGAGAGCGAGTTCTCGGATGCTGCCCATGCGCGCAATGTGTGTGAGGAAGCGTCGATGAGGACCGGGCATGTAATCCTTTACGATGTCGTGGTAACTTCTCTCACCCTTCTTTTCAGTGTTGTTTCCGCTGGTGACATGCTCAACACCAAGGACGACATCGAAGAACTGAATGAGGGAGCTCTGGCCATTGCTGCCACCGCGAAGATGTCGCCATTCACCCTTGCCATCGCCCTCGTCATAAAAGACACCTCTTGGTAGACCTGCGGCTTCCATGTTCTTGCTTCCGGCCAAGAAAGGTCGGATCTTGTAGTAAAAGGTCATGGGGTCGCACTTCTCATACATCCTCTCGAGAAGTTCGCCAACACCATCAATGCATGTCTTAAGCTGCTCAAGAGCCGAGACGATAACGTCGTAGTCTCTTGTCTTAACAGCATCAAGAGCCTCCATCATACGAGGAATAATAGTACCAGCTCTAGCCTCCATGGCCACACTGATGAGTAAGAACCATGACTCTGACTCAGTTCCGGTAAAAGTATGTAGGGTATCGAGTTGGGAAAGGTCGGTAAAGTCGTTGCCTGAACAAGAGAAGTTCCAAAGGTTGGCGGCGGCATATGTAAGCACAGCGGGAAGCTCAAGATGTTTTGAGACTGCGAGGAAGGGGACGGTGATTTGTGGGGGTAGGATCTAGGAATCGGTAGTTAGTATCTGCAATGTAGCAAACCACATAATAAGCTTACTTGTTCAGGCTTCTCTCCACCCCAGACGTATGCATGGGTTAAGAATGCTAGAATTGAATATGCTCTTCTCCATTCTGGCTCTGATCGAAGACGCTCTGTGGACAGTACGGGGAGTGTGTCAACAGCCCTTCTAATATCGCGATATCGGATCAAAGCAGGAAGGTGTTGAATGATAAGCTCCCAAGGCTCATAGTAAGAATCGGGCAATTGTTTTAGCGGGCTGTTTTCTGGAAGAAAAGCATTGCTTGACACGGCGTATTCTTTTAGCTCGGAGGTCAACTTGATCCGGGGGAGTTGGTGAGGTACTGCGTGGGGCGACATTGTGAAGTATAGCTAAAACTGACGATGCTGGCAATACAAAGAACTTCAGCCGTGGCTTGTTTGTAAAGAGAGAAATGTTGATGTAATTGATGAGGCAAAAACGTCAGTACACGAGTTTAAAATACAATTGCCCAATCCATGCGGATGACCTTGTCACATTCCCAGTTTCCAGTATCCGTGTCTTCCGTATAACTCACCTCCGTCCTCCGTCTCCGGTCCCCGAAACAAAAGGTAATCCGAGCAAAGCGATTCATCCGATCCGTCATCATGCGCCATTTGATAAAATGTTCCGGAGCCAATCGTTGTTTGGCGATTGATCAGAAATGGATAAATGACGTTGGCTATGCGGTTCTTGGCGGATCTCGGGGGACGGAACTTCGGATGTAGAGCCTCTTCCGCAGATCCGCACTCATTTTGCACACACCGGAAGCGGCCGAGATGGGGTCTCTACGGAACATAAAGTGATTTCGCGATCCCTTACTCACCACGGATCATACGACTTTCTGATATCAGCATCTTTCCAGTCTTACAGCAGTCATCTTATTACACATATCACAATTACAATGGAGTTGTCAGCATTTGTCGAGCGTCTGCGAAGCGGTGCCTCGCCCAAGTTTCCCCATGATGCTAATTCGCTTGAGTTTGCCCGCCATCTGGACTCGCAAGACAAGCTAAGCCATCTTCGGGATGAATTTGTGCTCCCCACAAAGAAGTCGCTCAAGAAGAAGGCTTTGGACGGATCAATTCGTGAGTATACCACGGGACGCTGTTATTATGTTAATTGCGACTAATACATTCTTTAGCCAATGGTGCAGCTCACAATGGCACAAACGGTACCAATGGCCATAGCAACGGTCACAGCAATGGTCAAAATAGAACAAGTGATGATTCTGAGTGCATCTACTTCGTCGGAAATTCCCTCGGTGCTCAACCCAAGGCTGTCAGAGAATATCTCAATGCTCAGCTCGAGACATGGGCATCCATTGGCGTGAACGGCCACTTCAGCACCCTGGGCGACTCACCGTTGACCGCCTGGCAAGATCTTGCTGAGGATTGCGCTATCAAGTCTGCCGATATCGTCGGTGCCTCTCCTCACGAGATTGTCATCATGAACACTTTGACAGCCAACCTTCACTTGTTAATGGCCAGCTTCTACAAGCCAAACGAGAAGCGACACAAGGTCATTCTGGAGTGGAAGCCATTTCCTAGCGATCACTATGCTATTGAGAGTCAGGTTGTCTGGCACGGCCTGGATCCAGAGAAGAGCATGGTCAAGATTCACCCTAACGAGGACTACATAATAACAACCGATCTGATCCTCTCCACCATTGACGAGCATGCGGAAGATACAGCTCTTATCCTTCTTCCTGGTATCCAATACTACTCAGGCCAACTCTTCGACATTCCCCGAATCACAGCCTACGCTCAAGCAAAGGGTATCGTTGTGGGCTGGGATCTAGCTCACGCTGCTGGAAACGTCGAGCTGAAGTTACATGACTGGAACGTCGACTTTGCCTGCTGGTGCACATACAAGTACATCAATGCCGGACCCGGCTCTATCGCTGGCGCTTACGTCCACGAGCGACATGGCAAGGTGGAGTTCAAGGATGACTCAGGCAAGGCAACCTACCGACCACGTCTGATGGGCTGGTACGGAGGCGACAAGAGTGTGCGCTTCAACATGGATAACAACTTTATTCCTACAGTTGGTGCGCAGGGTTATCAGGTTTCCAACCCTTCTGCCATTGACCTGGCTAGCTTGTCTGGTGCTCTATCAGTCTTCAACAAGACCACCATGCACGACCTGCGATCCAAGGCTCTTGTCTTGACTGCCTATTCCGAGTATCTTCTCGACCAGATCCTCTCTAAGTCTTCAGATGAAGAACCTCTCTTCCGCGTCATCACACCGCGGGATCCTCTGCAACGAGGAACCCAATTGAGTGTGTTGCTAAGAGATGGACTTTTGGATAACGTTAGCGCGGCTCTGGAGGAGAACGCTGTGATTTGCGATAAGCGAAAGCCTGGTGTTATTCGAGTGGCACCTGTGCCTCTGTACTCGAGATTCGAGGATGTTTGGAAGTTTATGCAGATTTTGAGGAGTGCTTTGCCTAAATAAGGTCAAAATGGGATTAGACTGCTAAATTTGATAATGATTATAATGAGAGCCTAAATCTATTCTTTTTTATCAAGATGCTGCAGGATCGGCTCGGTGAGTGAATGCTGTCTATGACCGATAGGTTCTATGTTGGTACATACTATATGCAACAATCGTCTTATCTAGAGTCCAATTACAACACCAAAGTATATCTCGGACACAGAAATACAAGACAATTGGGTATCTCGGTTTCAGCGTCGCACAAGAGTGATATATCACATTACTTCCCTCGCATTACGTCGTCTTACCACACGGTTTAAGATGGTACTTGAGCACACAGCCGAGGGAGTGGACTTCATCTTATCTGCCCGCATGAGGCACGTAAATAAGCAATGCCGCCATCGGATACGGGATTCTGATATCTAGGAACATATCCGCCGCCGAGACTTCACCTCTCCGAACTTCCGCCTCCCGAAAACTTGACAAACAAGTCGCCGATTCGTCATATCATACACCCTCAACCAGATAATGAAGTCGTATTGTTATTATCTGACGTCCTCATAGATGATGCGTCAAATCAATACCACCGCCCGCATCCAACAAAGCAAATAGATTCAGAGCCGACCCCGAATCTCCGTCGGCGCCCAGCGGTCCGCCCCAGTAACTTGGATCGGGAGTTTGCATCATTGATTCGCTTAAGCCTAGGAAAGCCGAATCGAGATCTCCGAACAGTGGTGATCCGACGTTTTGTAATCCGTTGTGCTGTAGGAATGATCTGTCCAATGATTCTCGTCCTCTGTTTGATGCTGGGCTTGGTACCGAGTGACTCGTTTCTCTGCGGAAGGCTGGTGTTGAATCTATGCCAGCGTCCGATGGTATAAGCCCGAAGAGTTGACTTGAGTTTTCGGTTCGTCGTTGGCGTTCTGCAAGTTCACGCTTCTCGAGATATTCAAGAGCTGCGGTTAAGAGAGATTGTGCAATGAGCGAGTATTGTCCTGCGTGTGTGTCGTGCTTTGAACAATGATCTAGAGCGTGGATGGCCATGCGGGTGTATTTTTCGAGCACTCGGCCGAAACCACCTAGTAATCCTATCCCTAGCACAAGAGAGCTTGCGAATAGCCAGGATCTATCACTAGTTAGAATGAAAGATCATGGATCAGTGGGTTAACAATACTCACACTAGAATGGGGACATGCCCGACAAGGACACCTTTTTGAATCAAGTCCAGTATAGGATCAACCATAAGGCTGGCCGCGTCGATACAAGCATCTGCCAGCTTTGACTTTCCAGATGTCAAAGCAGACCGACCATTCGATGTTGCAGAAGTATCGGAGAGCCGTCGGCAAAGCTCGTACATAAGGAATGGTCGAGAAACAAGCATGACTGCGTAGTAGTATGTGGACAAGATCTGACAAGCACCGCTCGCTTGAGCCCTATCTTGCCCTTCTGGATTTGCGACGATGTCTTTGAGTTGCTTTAACCAGCGCGATGACCAATCTCGTAGCTGAAGCGATATACCTTCAGTGAGTTGTAGCGAGATTTTTCGTCTCGAGTAGATCTCGGTGACCACTCCCTCGAGTACCAAGAATATCTGCACCGATGCATTGAGTAGGTCAAGAGGCTCTTCGAGGTTCTCATCTGGACTTTGATATGGCACTGTGCAGTCAACGTCTGAAGTCGCAGGTGGTCTGCCCATGGATGTACTCAGAAAGAGATCCACTATCCGTAAACTTTTCCATAGACGGTCTCTTTGTCTGTGAATGTCGGGTCCAAAGCGTGCGTTGACTTCTGTTCTGTGAATACCAATCGAGTAAGCTGCTCGTACAGCAGTACCGAAGAATAGAAAAGCTCCGTTGATCTGACACGAACAGAGCATATATAGTGTAATCAAAGTAAACATCTGAACAGTGGTCACACTGAGATTACCACTGAGATTTGTGTATGCTTTGTCTCGAGCATATTCAAAGTAATCCTGGGCACGCTCTTCGTTGTTAATCCTTAATCCAATGGCTAGTACAAGAAGATTGATGACAGTAGTGGCATCGTCTTGTTTTGGGTCCATATTTGCCCATAGCATAAGATCTTCTTGGAGCCTTCGATTGTCGAACAAATCCACAAGACCAGTTGCAATTGACAAGTAATTCGACACAGCTAGAGGAATATCCTCGGGGTGAACGTTTGGTATGCGATTGTCACCCGGTATCCGACGCGATTGATGTGCCGCAGCGTTTTCAAGCACCGAGTAACGACTCGACTGTGGCGCAAAAGCATTTTGGCCAACCTTTGTCGTAACAAGTTGTCGAACAGACTGGAAGAAAGATAACGGGGCACAATCTCCCACAAAGATCAATTTGCCTTGCGCATCACACACCAATCGCGCCTCTCTCGGCACTTCAGTCTCATCCTCGGCGTCAATTGCCTGAGGTTGAACCGACTCTCTTTGGCCCGTGACAGCATCTGCATTGACCGGTGTAGCCGGACTTGTATGTCTCGTTGAATGTGCCCGTCCATCCCGTTCCGAAACCGGTGGAGAGCGTAGAGAAGTTACAGATCCATGACCATTCCGACGTCGACGTTGCGGCGAGTAGTGACAATCGTGAGGCTTCTGTCGACGCGCACAGTAACTGCAGGGCAACTTGCCATCGCACTTTACTTTACGAGCTTTGCATCCGTCGCAGGCATTGGCGATGCGGCTGCGGATGTAGCGGTCTGGTTCCGAAGATTGCATACTAAGGTTGGATGTTTCGGTGAGGAATTGTGCTACGGAACGGAAGCACTGTGGCTCTAGCTCGGTTGGTACGGGTGTGTTGAAGAGGCTTTGCCAAGTCAGACCTGCGGAAAAGAGCGGATGTACGGACGTGGAAAATTGTTAGTGCACCATCGGCCCGGCTTAAGCTTCCGAGGCGTTGGCACAGCAAAAGAATTTGTCTGTCCATGCTCGAATAAATGCGTGTTTCGTATACAGAATAAATCCTGAAAAATGATATAGAACGATGGAGCTTAGCCGACGACGATTACCACCTTGCAAGCAAGCCAATCGCAACCCTCTTCTTTCTCATGCGTGCATGCTCACTTCCGATAATGGATGCATGCGCTACGACCTCGGCTAGCACAACAGTTGTTTACGGTCACTTGATTTGAGGGTATGCCCAATAAAATCATCGAGTCTCGAATCAAGGCAACTGGGCCAAATTAATGCAAATAATGCAAAGCTTGATGAGGCCAGCTGGAACATCTGAAGAGCCGAGAAGCTAGATTAGATAAGACATCACCTTTGAGGATGCAAGCATCAAAGCAGGCACTCTATCACACAGCCTTAATAACATCACTCTAATTTACAGAACACAATACGTTGTTTTTGTGAATAATTTGACCAAAAATCTAGAACTAGGCAATTTGTTCCGAGTCCTCGTGCTCTAAATGCGCAATCTAAACCTCCCAGGGCAGCCTCAAGTACCAAGCAATTAACATCCGAAAGCCCTTATAATGCGCAGTCCAAATGTCCAGTCGTCCCCGTAATCACACCTAAGCAGCATTGATCTTCTGCTTCTTGCTCTCGACCTCACTGCCACCACTCTTACGCTTGGTGCCAATTGCGCGATCCTTCAAGTTCGTTTCAACGATTTCCATCTCTAGTTCAAACAAGACGAGGAAATCATCTCTCAGCTGATCCGGAGTGCGGCTGAGATATCCTTCGATCTCATCAGGTCCCTTGAATGACTTCATCATTCCACGACATCCCTGGACTAGAACAGGCTTATTCTTGATCCAGAACTCCTTGTCTTCCGGATGGCTGAGCATCAACTTCGCAGCGAGTGAGAAGACGTGACCAAGGAGAATCATGTCGTCATGGTTGTAAAACATGCTGTTTCCTTGGGCCTTATGTTCAACTACCCAGGCGTATCGATTGAAAGACTGATGCCAGGAGGTTTTGATATACTCGAAGACACAAATCTCGCGGACCTCGTCGGCCATCCACTCCGGCAGGTTGAGCTCTGTAGATAGTTGGACAGCCCATTTTGTGCAACAGATTCTCTCGATGGTTTCATGGTAGCTGTTCTTTGTCTTCAGAATGTGAAACATAACCGGTTTCTGCTGGCCCATTCTAGTCAGGCTACCAATGACCTGCAGCATGCGCTTGGGGTCGATCAGCGGGTGCAAGAGCAGCCCCTTGGAGCAGTTTTCGTGGATGTTTACACTAGTCGGCATAGAATCCACGTCGGCCACAAGGATTCCCAGTCTGGATGAGTGCTTGTTCCATTTGCCTAAGAGCTTGTCTCGGGCGCTAGTGCTGTCCGAAGCACGAACGGTGCCAACGTCGAAACCAGCCATTGCGAAAAGGCCAACAACAATGCTAATACAAGTCAGCTGACAAGAGAAATTGGAGAATCTCGAGCAAGACTGCTCGAATGGAGGTCGTGAGCCAAATACTTACCATTGAATCCACGCATCGTCGACGTACACGACAAGTCGCTCCCGGTTTTCTCTACAGTACTTGAAGGCCAACTCGAGGCATCGGGTCATGATCGGACTGTAGTAACCGAGGTAGCGGTAGTAGTTCGCTGGCGATTTGACAGACTCGTATTCGCTCGTCGTCAGACGGTGAAAGAACTTGAGGCCACAAGTGTTGTTATAGTAGAGTAGTATGTCCGCTCTGTCCAGGCCGCGTACAGTAGGACGCGTCTCAGTATCATTGTTGCCCTCTTGCTGTCTCTGCTCGATTGGGCGCCCAGATTGATCGATCCCCTTTTTGATATTCTCAACAGTGCCAAAAATGAGCGGGTCGTCGGGTTCAAGAACCATGATGTTGCGCCAATCGAAAGCAGTCAAAATACCCTTGCGGTGTTCGCGTATGTTCAAGATTCTCTCGTTATGTCCTGCTGGGATGCTAGATGCCACGTTTTGACCGAAGACCTCTTTTGTTTGATCCCTTCCCACCCGTTCAAAAGTGACGGCAAGGCTCCTCTCAGAAGCGCATTCCTCAACAACAATTGTCGATAGGGGTTGGTCCATTGCAGGGCACGTTGTAGTACCATCCGGAAGACTCTGCTTGGTGCGCATAATTCTGCAGATTTGCATGGCCGAGAAGATTGGCTTTATCACCAGATCCATTGCGTTTTTGTCCCACTCCAGATAATCTCCAGCAGCTTCGAAAATATCAGGATGGATAATCCAAAGTCGAGATGTGTGGCCAGATTGTTCATAAATGTCCTTTAACCCTCTAAAGCTGGGGTTGGCGGACAAGTATTTCTGGGTGAAAATACCCACGGTCTTGCCGTTGTTGAAGTTGTTCTCATGATAGGGGTCATACTGCTCATGGTACAATCCTGGCACCCAGCCAAGCGCTCGGACGTCCACGTCAAGACCAAGACCGTAAGCTTTCCACATCAAAATTAGAGGAGAGATGAGGTCTGTCGGAGAACTCAAGATTGGGGTGGGGGCGACCCAGACCAACTTGTCCCACGACATATCTCCCAGCTTTTTGTGATGTGTGCCCATCATCGCGTGCACATCATCGGCCACAACAAATTCGAAGCCGGGAATTGTAGTATCCTTCGTGCGGCTAAACCAAGTAGCGTAGGTGGATAGGACCACGATCTTGCCATTCTAAAATGATGTTAAATCATAATTCCAATCGCGAGTGATTGAACATACCTCTGGCTCATCTGAGTTGGCAGCGTATTCACGCAACTCCTCTTTCGCCCCGTCGAATCCATCCGATCTGTTGAAGTCATAAAACTTCAAGACCTTCATGTCTCGAGACACTTCCCTTATCTCCTTCCACGTTTGGTAAACAGCGCGAGGTGACGTGAGGATGAGTGTTGGAAGATACTTGACGTCAGGAGTCCCCAACTCTTCGGCCTGCTTCTCCAATTCGCGCTGGTGCAGTATGATAGCAGCGAGATAGGTCTTCGTTTTTCCAGTCCTCTTCTCGTTGGATAGGAACGTATGTTTCCAGTCGCCAAAGGCTCTTCCGACAATGTTGGATGCATCTGAAGCGAGTTAGCATAGAACGATCTCACGACGCATAATTCCACCAGCTCGCATGTGAACGGTCATCCAAGGAACTATTCACTTACCATCGACTTGATATGGCTTTAAGGACTGTCCATAGCTACCAGGATAGAGCTTCAGCTCCGGATAAGGTGAAATGCCATGCTTCTAGCATAGGTTGTTCAAGCCACCGCTCTCGACGGGCTGTAGTGAAGAAATGCCGTCTTCCTGCATAAAGAGTTCGACCTGAGTTACCGTCTCGCGAGACATGGCAAGAATGTCGTCGAAATCAGGCTGGGTGTGGTGACTCTTCAAGAAGTCCAGCTCTGTTTCAAACTGGTACGTGGACAAATGGGGTATATCGTGATAACCAGCTTTGTTGCGTTTGAGGATGCCGTCTTTAGTGTGTCTCGTCACCGCAGAGTCGATCAAAGAAGTATAAAGGTTCACAGCATCGAGGCCTTTGATAGGTGTCAATGCATCTGGGCTTTTGGTGGTAGCCCCTTTGCGTCCTGTGGAGGGAGCCATTGCCACAAGACACAGTCGTTCACCGTATGGAGGGGTTGTTGAAAGTTGAGCCAGCGGCCAAGCCAGGTCGTGGTGCTGAAAGGACTTCCGGCAGTCGTGCTAGGCGTAGAGTCGTACTCGCAGAATTCCACCGACGCGGCAGTGGAATGATGAGTCTGGGCAGGAGATGAGTCAGTGCCCAAAACCGCAATTACAATAGCTCGCTATTGGGCTAATTTGAGTTGTTGTGTCAAGAACTTCGATCGCGAGTTCTCGAAGGTGGAATTCCACGTCCGCGGTAGTGGAATGGTGAATCTGGGCAGTTGTATCTCAGTCGAATGCGTTTGAGATGGTAGGCTGAGTATGTCTGAGACTACCCAGAACCACAATTACAATAGCGCGCTATCGTAATAATGATACTGAGAGGTTTGGTCTTGGTCAAATTGCCCTTGAGATGGCGATGGGAAGTTGAATAGAGCCAAGGTTGCGTTTCAGAATCCCACAAGCGCGCTGGTGGGCCGATCTGAGTTGTTGGGTCAAAGACTCCGGCGATTGCTCGATTTCAGAATTCCAATAGCGCGCTATTGAGCCGCAGGAAGATGGTGCAACGCATCAACAGGACGAAGGACTGAGGCATGAAGAAGGAAGGAAAGAAAGAGGAAGTTGAAAGGGGGAAGAAGAGTATATATACTCGGGGTTAGAGTCACGTGAGAATAGCGTAAGCGCATTGTAGCAGGCATAGAATGCATAAAATGAGGCTATCATCATCGAGGTTGGAGGCACGAAGTCATCCCGACTTGGTGTTGGTATTGATGTCACGTGCCATCCGCACCAGGTTCTCTCTCCTGTCAAATGAGAAACACGAAAACAATTTTCATTTGGAGCCATTGTTTCACTTGTTGCGTTTTAATTTTAGTGATTGTAATTTCTCGTAATATTATGAATGATTTCCCACGTACCTAGTTGCATGCACTTCACTGCATAAACCAAGACTTCCGAGATTTGGAACACTGGTGCTTAAAAGCACGATAGTGGCCGTATAGAACAGTGTGTATACAAGAAACATGATACGATTGATGTATGAAGCAAGATTTGTATATTGACTATACGTTTGTTGTGATCTAGTTCGAGTGTTCTCAATGCAGCCTCATCTAACAACGGCATTAAAGGCTAATTGAGTCGACATTCATCGGCATGTTTGAACAAAGGGAACGACGCCTACACCGCCAGATGCCCAATTGGTCAGCCTAATTTGCAGTAAACGAGTTAGCCTCCGGCTGATGAGTTACGTGGGACTTCGGTTCAAGTCAGTCGGTACACAGAAACCATTCCGTAAAAAACCGTCTGCCGAAAGCTAACTGCATATTACAATATCACTTTATTATCAAGACTTAGGGTAGCTATTCGCATTATTCCTTTCACTTGCAAATGTTATCTGATACCGACTATCAGAGGCAAACCGGTTCACGGCTTGGCAGACCTGCTTGTCTTATCGAGTTTATCACAGCTGACCACAAGTTTATCCCGTGAGTGAGCAATCACTGGTTCGCCTTCTGTAGATATCGTATGGATGAGTCTCAATCGATCACAACTGAAGCAGAGATCAAGCTGACTGGCTACGGTTTGGATAAGGTAGCAGTGACCTTGATGGCCATTTCTGTGCCGCATTCCTATCGCCATGGCCCCAGAGACTGGATCCTTACAAAAGGGCTTCCTCACAGAAGTACTTCCCACACTACGCATCGAGCTTCTGTGGCAAGCGGTTTATCACGATGGCAATATTGAGGGTTGCAAGATCCTACAGCTTGTACGGTAATCAAGATCGGCTTGCGAAGGCGCAAACCGTTTCGAAGCCCGCAGCAACCCGTTCAATGGGGATCCTACTTGTGTCATAGCCAACATATCAAAACAATCAGTCCTATCAGAAGAGATTGTGGGGGCGGCGAATCCTAAATGCGAGAAAGGCGAAAAGCGAAGCGTGTGTGCCCCAAAGCGGAAGCTCCCTAACCCAGGAACCTTTGACAGGCTGGGGTAATTGACCCCCCTAGCAGCCAGCCACATTGGGCAATTTGATCCATCTGTTGACCAAAGCTGAAAGATATGCATGTTCGATAGGGGCCAATTGTTATAGGAGAATTAACGATGGTTATCTTAGCGATTGGATCGTGATACCTTAGCTCCGGGTTGGCGACACTCCGCATTCTCACGTGAGGGAACCCAGGACTCGGTAAAATCAAGAAAAGGAAGTTGAATGTGTGAAAAAGTGCACGATGTCGGTTCACTTACTGCTATTGTTGTGTATATGATGGAATAGCTGTCTGGTTATCAGTTGTCGACCAAGTGGCAATCTCGCAATCTCGATACATCGCCCACATTGAGCGGTTGGTCCCCGGATGTAACCACCGTGTTGCCACAAATGACTATCGCGGCAGGCTCTTGCTGATCACCAACAAAGGTTTTGTTCTTGTTGACTTGCTGAACAGATGATGATAGATATCAGAGCTAGACTCCAGTAGCACTGCAAAACAGCTGTGCAGGTTGGAGAATTAAGGTGAACGTAGATTACTAAGACGTCTCGACCACTTATCAGGATGGAGTTAGCAAGCGATCTGACATGGAACTTTAGTTAGAGTGTGCAGGGATAGTGGTTCCCGACTATCCGCCCGCGACTCCAAGAATAAGCATTGGGTTCGCGTGGCGAAAGATTGATAACATCAACGATAGCATCACTACCTGAGTTCAATTTTCGCCTCATCGTTGGTTATCGTTACCAAGATACGACTTCACCCATGCCCCGTGGCAAGTTGGGCTGATCTGCCCTCCGTGCAGATGATTTTCGGTATCAGCGAGGCTGCAAGTGGCCTTCCAGAACCCTTCCAGTACACCTTCAGTGGACAATCATCCAGAGTTTGGGGACGAGATCGACAATGGCAAGGCCGATTGTTACCAGGATAAACAAAATGCATGTAACAACACCAGGGATATAGCTGGTTTTAGAGAGAGCAACGATAGAGTGCATGGAATTCAAGTTGATGGGGACTTTGCCAACCCCCAACGTCGAGCTGACCGATAGCATCACGATCGCAATGACTGACGCCTGCGACGTCGCTGCTTCTTTGTGGGGCATATGGTTGGAAATGGCACGTCTATATGACGACCAACAGCGCACCCACGCGACAGCCTCGAATGGAGTTGAACGGTAAAGGTTGAAATGCAGAATTAGGCATAGCGGTGATCTCAGGCTCGACAAAAGTCCGTGTTGCGGCCGACCAGGTGATTCTCAGTGCATGGGGCCCTGGGATGACGATAGGCAGGGTAGCTCGTTCCAGACAACCAACCATGGTTACAGCACAGCAATGCGAGACCCTTTGGACCTTGGCCTTGGCAATCTTGGACCTCCTGTCTTGGGCCTGTCACCCTGTTTTAGAAACACGGCACTGGACTACGGAATCAGGTCCCCGCCATTACAAAGAATGCGGGGGAGGCGATGGAACCAAGCCAAGCGGACGAAAGTGGCGGGTTACACGCTATGTGAGAAGTACATTATTTGAGTCTTGATATCATATGAATGATGTCGTGTAATTTTCGCACGCGCGATCGGCCCGTCGGCCGTGGAACAATAGTCATAACTTAAGGAATGATTAGGTTCCGGGATCAGCGCCAGATCCTCAGTAGCTTGACCACATCTTATCTTATTCCGCTGTGGGAACGCAGTGGACACCAGAGGTCCTCCCAGATTCCGGCTTGGCTGTTGGAGATAGAGAGACAAGGCATCAAAAAGGCCCTTCTCCAACGGGGACAGCAGCCAACCGATGCGCGAGCAGTGGCATCGTAGCCAACAGACCCTAACAAAGGTCCCGTAAATGTCGCCAAGCCCAACAAAGGTTCCCCGACTGACTGACCTGTAGCATCGCGCGTGTGGTCTGACTATTCCCGAACAGGGCCTGTTGTTCCGTGCGGAGGTCCGACGAATCGGGCATAGCGTGAGCCGCTCTTTGATAGCTGTTTGAGAATGAGATAGAGTAAGTGACTTGACTTATCGAGGGACACTGCGTTATCGGAACGTGTCAGGAGATTTCTGCTTGAGATGAGCCATCTAGACAATGTTGTTTCGGGGATACAACGCACAACGGCGATACCGCCCGAGCCTGGGAGATCAATTGCCAGAGTCATCTACACACTGAATGTCCGGTGGGAAGATCGTGAGGCAAAAGATGAACTCAACTTGATACTTTCCCACCACTCACGGACTATCTATGCAAAGCAACCCTTCTTCCGCTCTCTAGCCTCTACCTTTGATAACCTAAAGCTCCCCCTGTAACAATTAACATGTGGCGTATCGCCCGTTTCCTCGGTGCCACCCGCTTTATCTGGGGGTGGAGCCATCTGCCCCAGTCACACACAGACCCAGGGCAGACCAGATCAGCTCCTGGGGCTGGGATACACAAAAGTTCAGAGCCGATGGGTAGTCCCATTTTGGCAGCTGTAAAGCGGCCCTCTCGTCCCATTCGTCCATTACCGTCCTAGACACAGATAAGGTCGCCAATCTAGTCTGGAACCTCTGGTAACCCCGTCAGTGGCGGGCCCCCGATATGCGGCTTCTATTTGGCAATCCATCACGCTGGGTCAAACACAACCAAAAGATCGTTTGTCTCTCTTTCTGTTCTTGGACGAGGCAAAAAAAGGTCCCCTAGTAGCTGGGATCTTCTGTTCAATCCCTCCAACGTCGCATGTGAACCAGGGAGGTAAAGACGCTTACTGAAATGGGGAGTTAGTCCAAAAGTGCCACCGGTGTCTGGGACATGTACAACAGACACATCTCGCCACGAGACAGAGATAAATAGACACTCATGCCCAGCCTCAGATGCCGGTTTTTGGATTGATCAGTCGTACCAGTTCTCAAGCTTTTTGATACCCTGTCTCACCTTTTTGGGACTCTTGAACTGCCCAACATGGTCGCCGAAACCGTCGTTCCGGACCGCGTCCCTGAGGATAGCCTCCAGCCTGGCTACGATGAGAAGGAGCCTCACAACATTGATATGGACCTCAAGTCTGAGGCCGATAGCGAGGATGACCGCATCACCGACCTTTTCTCCAGCTTCCCAGCTGCCAAGGGCGTCGAGTATGAGCCTAACCCATTGACCTTCCGTGCTGTGGTTGTTGGTATCATTCTTGGCTCGCTGGTCAACGCTTCCAACGTCTACCTCGGTATGTATATCATCAAAAACTCCAACGCGCTCTGCTAACAACTGCGATAGGTCTCAAGACTGGTTTCACCTTCCCCGCTACTATGTTCGGTGCCATCTTCGGTTATGGTTTCATCCTCATGTTGACCAAGTCCCTGCCCAACGTCCCTCTTCTCGGTGGCAAGTTCGGTCCCCAAGAGAACTCGATCGTCCAAGCCGCTGCCACCGGTGCTGGTGGTATGTCCGGTGTCTTTGTCGCTGGTCTCCCCGCTATGTACCGCCTGGACCTCATGTCGGACGACCCTAAGAAGGATTTCGGTCGCATTCTCACCATCACCCTCGTCTGCGCTTTCTTCGGTCTTTTCGCCGCCGTTCCTCTCCGACGGTTCTTCATCATCAACGTCGCTCGCGAGTTGAACCTTGTGTTCCCCACGCCTACCGCTACTGCCATGACCATTCGATCCATGCACGCCGTCGGCTCTGGTGCTAACGATGCCATTAAGAAGATCAAGGCTCTTGGCATTGCTTTCATCGTTGCTCTCCTCATCATCTGCGTTGGACAATATGCCGATGGTATTCTCCACAACTGGCACATCTTCACCTGGTAGGTCTCATCAATACACTGACGACAGGGCAATTGACTAACAGAACATTGCAGGTTCTACGTCTGGGGTGGCTACAAGACCGTCGGTCTCCTTGGTATTGAGTCCTGGGGCTGGTACGTCCAGCTGACTCCTGCTTTCTTCGGATCTGGTATCCTCGTCGGTCTCAACGCCGCCATCTCTTGGTGGGGAGGTACCGTTGTTGCTTGGGCTCTCATCGGCCCTCTCCTCGTCCACTACGGCGAGTGCATTGGTGTTGCTACCGGAGAAGGCAAGTGGGAGGGTCTTACACGATTCAGTATCATGACTGGAGTCGACGAGCCCGGCTACGTCCCCTCCCCTCGATACTGGATGCTGTGGCCTGGTGTCATGGTCCTCCTTGTCTACAGTCTGATCGAGTTCTTCCTTCACGGCAAGGTCGTCTGGGATGGTGCCAAGTTTGCTCTTCGAGAGTCCGCTCGCTCCATCAACAACAGACTCCAGGCCCGTGGCCACCACAACGCTTTCTTTGCCAAACAGGCCGCCAAGGCTGAGAACAACGGAGGCGTCGAGGACTTTGCATCCGCCCAGGACCAGGTTCCTACCTGGATCTGGGTCTCTGGAACTCTGGCTGCTGTCGTTCTGGCTTGCATTGTCACTGAGGTTCAGTTCCACATGAACGCTGGTCTGGCTATCCTTGCTTGCATTCTGGGTGTTATCTTCGCTTTCATGTCCATCTATGGCGGTGCTGTCACCGACTGCGCTCCTCTTACTGCCTCTGCCAAGGCTTCTCAGCTTGTCTACGGTGGTATCACCAAGGGTCACTTTGACATCAAGGCCGCTCAGCGAATCAACCTGATCGCCGGTAACATTGCCTCCGGAACCGCCGATGTTTCCAACTCTCTTGTCAGCGACTTCCGAGTTGGTTTCCTCCTGAAGACTCCCCCCAAGCTGCAGTTCTACGCTCAGGCTATCGGTACTGTCGTCTCTGTCTTCTTGGCTCCCGGTATCTTTGTCTTGTTTATGTCCGCCTACCCCTGTGTTTTCAAGCCCAGCGACGATCCCGCTGATGTTTGCCCCTTCGCTGCTCCCTCCGTCGCTGCCTGGGAGGCCGTCGCTACCGCTGTCACTATGCCCAACATTCCCATCCCCAAGACTTCAGCTTACTTCTCCATTGCTATGGGTATCCTCTGTGCTGTTCAGGCTATTGCTAAGCACTTTTGGCTCGTTGGCAAGCGAGAGAAGTACAGAGAGTGGCTCCCTAACTGGATGTCGGTCGGAGTTGCCTGGGTCCTCGGCCCGGATTCTGGCTACGCCAACGCTATCCTGTTCGGCTCTATCACTGCATGGTGGTGGAGGAAGTATTTCCCTAACAACTTTACCATGTACGGCTTCGCAATGGCCGCAGGCCTCATTGCCGGAGAAGGATTTGGTGGTGTTATCAACGCCGCCCTCGAACTTGGCAAGGTCAGTGGAACCTTCAAGGGCACGGAGATTGCTCTGCCTGGTGCTGAGTGGTAAATACTCTATAATTGTCTAGTTAATGTGTCATGAAAGCCTGGAAAGAGGTAGTGGCTGGATAGGACAGCGCTGGCAAGTTGACGACTCAAGCGGTATCAACCGCTTTGACTGTCTTCAAGGTCAAATAACTAGCCTACTGTCGTTTTAATATACCCGATATATCACTACATCTGATGCCTAAGCTTCTCCTCTGAGATCTCAATGAATGTTTAGTTAATGGATGGCCTTAGCTCCCGAGCCATGGACCATGTGGAAGAAACTCAGTCAGTCTGGCAGAGACACTAACAATCTCGGACCAAAGTTTATACTCGCCAGTCCCGAGATGGGTAAATAAATAGTCTTTGAGTTATTATAAAGCTTAACTTTGCCGAAATCGTGCGATTCGTTGCAATGACTGGCATTGTGATAGGCGAAGGCATCTGTCAGGGGTCCACGTGTTTCATCACGTGACTGACCACAACGAACCCATACCCGACCCAAGCCCTGTTTCCTCCTCACGATAGTCTGGCTTTGACATGAGTTTCTTTCGTCCCCAAGTGGCATGGCTCCTCTGACTAGATGACGTTGAGGGATGGTGCTAAGTGCATAATGCGATGACCAGACAGGCGGGTCGGTAGATAATCGACACCGTACCTAACTTTAGGTAAGAAGTGATAAAATAAACCAGGCACTTTCGTAGATACTTAGCCTAAAGTATGCTATAATTATTATGGTAACTTATCCTAACATTCGGTAAAGTGTCGATTATCTACAGGACCGCGTGCCCGACTACCTAGCCCTCAACCAGAATCGTATCGGTCAGCAACTAGGCCTCTTTCGTTTTGATCATAGTCTTCAATTCGCAGTCTCTAGTTCAAACACGAAGTATTGAAGCGACATGCTCAATGGTTTAGAAGACCAGTGATCAGGCTGTCGGAACTGATCTTGAGTTCCAAAACTTCATCGCGCCACTCTACGAAAACCTCGAAACATCAATTAGAGCCCGCACAGAGCAGGAGAAGCAAACCAAATTTGCGAAACCCAACAACGTTGATCTTTTGAACGCCTACAAGGACGACAACCTCGTTCGCCACTTCGTTGACCAAGTCGCGCGACTTTGCATCCGGCCAACATTTATCCCGGTTCTAAACAAGTACATTTCGACAGAGATGTCAGATGATAGGAATCCCATGGTGATTTCTACCTCGACTTTTGTTCTTTCGCATGCAGTTCAGCTTCTTCTGTGTGCTCCCCTAGATTGGGACCGAGACCGTGTCTACTCCAGAGATCGCACCCAGTACCATCATCGCTTTCCCACCCTTGAAAACATTGGTGGTGGCACGGGGACTCAGGTTGCAGGCTTGTTCTCTATGTAGGACCTCCACGGGCCATTGTGCTTTTCTATCACCTGGTGAACGACGAACATAAATCACGGTCTGGATTGGGCGTGTCACGGCCAATCCGACGATTAAATAATCGAGATATCTACTCAACTTTAGGTAAGAGGGCTAAGGAATAATAGAATGTATTAAGCGCTTTAGTCAATTCTTAGGTAAAATTATGCTCTAAATTATCCTAAGCTTAGGAGCTCTAGTCTAACTTTTGACGAACTGCCCATTAAATTCCCAGGATATGCGAACCAATACGCAGGCTTACTACCAGATGAATCTAAGGGCTCCCATATAACCTCAGCTAACCACGTCCGGTCTGGACGCCTACTTCTACAAAGTGGCGGGGCTGCTCGAAAGTCACCGGTGCTCAAAAACAAAGAGTATCGACGAGAGTATCGGGAGAAAGAGAGGAAGTTGGGACGCCCTCCAGTGATGGACTAGGATATTCCGCTAAACCCCGATGAACCGCCGCCTATTGAATGACTTGACGCCGTGGACATTAGTGCCTCCATGGTGGAGTCTGCGACCACGACGTGCCATAGACGTGTTATCTCCGCACGCCTTTGGGATGTTGACGCAGAGGAAAGGACTCTCATGTCTGCAGAGGACTTCAAGGGAGAGCTTGAATTCCTCAAGGAACGTCATGATCAACCAGACTTTAACGCCACCCTCGCCAGGTCCCGTGGGACTGTAACTCAAGTCGAGAACCTTCTTCCAGAGACAGAGACCAATGATTTCACCAGACAACAAGAAGAGTCTGACGTTGAATCCGAATTTGCTCGAAACAACCCACACAGACTTGACGAGATGACCAGACTGAGTCGTCAGCAGTATGCACTGGAGCATTTCATGTCATCTCTGCAGAATCACAACCTGGGTGCTTTGTGTGAGGAGCATGGTATTGCTCTTTGGCCGGATTTGAAGCTTTACCCTGGACGTGACGTACAGCCTCTGTTGGTTGCCTCACCAAGATGACGGTAAGTGTTCACCTATGCATTTACAATCGTGCTGTCGCCAGAAGCAATTCAAAAGCGCGCCGGTGGGATTGTGCCATGGAAAAAATTTTTCTAATTTATCCTAGGCTTGTACCCTAGGCTCTACGAACATTGCCAACCGGACCTTTAACGACTAGAAACATTGTAACTATCATTTATTGCTTGGTTGTGTCGACAGTCTTAGAACCTATGACGAGTTTATACCAACGCCCAAGAACACCACATCCTTACAACGCTCTAGATACTCTTTCACGTTGTCCTCCGTATGCCAAGCATCATTGTACGCAGCACTCAAGCACAACTCTCCGCGAGACGTACCAAGAAACAAACCCAACCCGTTTCCAAGTTCCTCACCAGTCACCCACGGATTTCGAGTGCTGAAGGCCCCAGTCTCCGGTGCTACGATAGCGTCTGTGCGTCCCATACTTGAAATTGATACAGAAGGGTAAGTCTTTGGGGGAGGCACTGGTAGCGGTCGTGGAGAAGCGGGCAGCGTTGGTGTGGCCTGTGAGAACATCACAGGTGCAAGGATATAGAATTCCTTGTCTTGCTTAACCGTGAGATAAAAGTTTTTTATCGTTTCGAGAATGGAAAGGAACTCGTTTCGGCGAGACTGTAGGTCCAGCTCAGTTCCACTGGGGTGCAAGTCCATGTCAACTACAAGACTTTGGCCAGAAACAGAGTGGTAGACAGCAGCCGGGTGCTGGGTGGTGTTGTATGGCTCAGTGCAGTTTGTACGCTCATTTCGTAAGATATAGTTGATGTACCGGACTCGCTTGGTCTCCGAAGGCTTTTCCTGGAGATCTCGCACTACCATGGCGGCTGCAGCGTGAAATATATGCGTTGGAGTGGCGTCAACAGCCTTGCAGGCAGACAAGAGTTGTCGTGTTTCCTCTTGAGTAAGAGTAAGTGACGCACGCTGGTGACGACCCGGCGCTACAGCACCTTTTCTATAAGGAAGTGCGAGGACTTCAACGCTAGGGTCGGATGCCACAGCGGCTTTCTGAGCAGCCATTTGTTCCAATCTGTCCAGTTGATCCTGGGCTAGCTCATCCGGAATTTGGGCAGCCATCCGATAAGAAGGACTCAGGTTTGAAGTCTCACTGCCATTCAAAGCTGGAGGTTCATAGCTGTCGCCTTTTTTATAAGCCTCAGCGGCGAGAGCAACGAAGTTGTTAAGCATGATGAGTGTCCCGATGCCATCGATAACATTGTGGGGAGACCGAAAGACAAGATCCCGACGGACAGTCGTAGAGCCGGTATCTCCGTGTCCGGAAGGAAGATCGAGAACGAACATGGTAGGTACTTTAGGCGCGGGAGGCTCTGAGTTGGCCCACTCATTGCCAGTCTGGCCATTGGAGATATGGACGAGAGTTGCCTCAATCCAAGCACTCTTTTCCGCTTCTCCTTGGAGCTCTCGGTATGTCTTGGCCCATTTATTGGTTTCGACGTTCTGAGTTGCCTCGGACGCCAGAGTAGGGTGGGCATATCTCAGAGCAAGCCATGCCTTTTCAAGGGCATTGTCGACCTCGAGCTCAGCATTCTCTGGGGATAGTCCCTTGGTGTTTTTAATTAAAAGTGATAGATGCCCCGTCATGCCGAAGAACATTCGGCCACTTCCTTCGTATAGAACTACCATGGTCGAATAGAACTCCTCGATCTCATCGATGAGGCGCTGCCACACTCCAGGGCTCACCTGTCGCCAGGCATAGTTTCGAGCAGCCGCCATTTTTACTGATCAGGGAACAGAGGATAACTTTAAAGATTGGCTTTTAAGTTGAAAAAAGTAGGAAGAACAAGAGACTTATGTGAGAAAGGTGAACGGGGTCATGAAGGGGTAGGTAGCTTATCGATGGTTGAGGTAGAGAGGTGGTTCCACTCCGCTTACGGAGTCGCGGCCCGACTTCCCGACTCTTCACTTGAGTGAGACTGGCCGACTTCACGACTGCCAAGTGAAGTTGAAGTAATCAGGCACGCTACTGGTAGAAATGATACGTAACACTTCGTTAGGATAGCGGTTACTCTTCGGGAAGATCGGCTTAGGTTCGGAAGACCCCTCGTTCGACGCCGGTCAGCTGAAACTTGGCGATGCAATGAGTGGATGGGGTAAGCGTCGTAGTGATTCTGTATATGATGGATCACTTTGTCAGATTTGGCAATTCGAGGACCTGAAGATCGTACTTATCAAGTCAATTAGGTGTTCATGCTTTCAAGGCAGTAATGGCTTCCTCCGAGGCCACAACGGCCAGTCATCATAGGCATATAAAGCTGAGGAAATTGAATCATTCAAAGTTAATTTCCACTTCCAGCTTCCTCAATACATATTGGCAGAGACAACGGACTCGTAGTACTAAGCGAGTTTATTATCGACATCAACACGCTGTCTTGATTGAGTCATCAAGCAAATATGCCTATCCTGACCAGTTTTTCTGTTGAGTTGCCAGACAATTTGACTTCCAGATAATATCCGATTCTTATCCTTGTTCCTATGGCAGACCACAAACCATCGCGTACACCCAAGGCCAAAGTTTTCATAATTCGAAGGACTATTAGGCCAGGATTAGCTCCCGGCCTGTAGTTTGTCCGTGTCGTTTGATCCTCTCAGCGAAGGCACGGAAAGAGAAGATTCCACAGCGCGGCCTTGATCATCTTGACGCCTAACTGCTTATTTCTTGCCTCATACTCTGCAGAGTCGTTGACATGTGGGAACGGTACATCGGGAACTTCCTTGCCCAAGAACCGACACAAAGGCTCCCAGCCATCCGAGAGTTTGAGGTCCAGAAGTTGGTCATTAGGAACGGTTTCCCTGATGTATCGGTTATGTCTGATGTATGCTGTTCTCAAGTGCTCAACCACATCGTTAGGAGACGGGGACCTCGTCCAGCCTTGATGCATTTTGAAGCATGGTGCGGCACTGATATAGCCGGACAAATCCGATATTTTGATGGCAAAAGCTCGTCTTCTGGGATTGGTTGGAGATTGCACCATCTCCAGAATGCTATTATACCATTTTTCCATATCGCGCTCGACGAGAATGACTTTGGCATCTGGATATGCAGGCATCAAGGATTCGGCAAAAAAGGCGCCAATATCCGACACCGCATCGTATTCTCCAAAGACTTCGTCCCACTCCGCACGGGAGAATGGCTTTCCTCGGTAGTTTGGAAGGTTTGGGTATGTCGCATCGCAGGCTCTGTCGAAAATGGGCCATTGCCACTGAAGATCCTCAGACTCAGAAGCGTCCCATCCGTGATGCACTTTGGGATAGCCAAGGATTTGAAGAGCTTTCATCAATGAAGCTGATCCAGTGCGGGGCGCTCCTAAACAAAGAAGTGGCGGAGGCTTGGAAGCCGACTTTGTTGGTAGAGTCGCCAACTCATTGTCGTCGTGGCTTATCGCCTTGTCCACGAACGTGATGTTGCCATTCTTCTCCGTGGTTTCCATATTGGCAGTTGCGATGACTATACACTTAGGTTCGTGAGTAATGATTCACCGCCACATCATGCTTACTCTTAAAAAAAGACACAGTTCAACAATTGTCCAAGCGTCCAGAAAATTTATCCTTGCGCCTAGCTAATCTGCATGTCTTAGAACAATCTTAAATCTACCTATCATAATTATTCTTTGCCAAAGCTGACACTTGGCGCTCCCCTCAATAATCAACGTTAAAAGTGGAACTAATTCGGAACTCGGAGGCCGTCGGAGTAATCAACCCCTATGACATGTTGCATGTCCCTGTCAACTAACGTACTTTAGTTGACTTGAGTAGAGTGTTCGAGCAGTATATCCCTCCAGACAGCCACTTGATTCCTCCCCCGTCTCCCCCAATTTGATTCGGACATGACAGATGATCCAAGACGCAAACACTGTCAAATACGTTAGCGAAAGTGCGGCCAGGTCCTCGTTGAGTTGCTTGGTGCCTCTTACTCATTTGTTGTAGAATGTCTTGTGGGTAGCCTTCTTTTCAACTCGTGCTCGGTAGATACATGGGGTACGCTGGTAGGAGTTTCACTGCTTTGCAAGCCACCAGGCTTTCCATTGGTGACATCGGGCAAGAACACATAATTGCTGTAAGCAGACGATAACGCCACTTTTGATCTTTGGAGGATACCAGTGATCAGATGCTGTCCTTCCGAGCTGTCGCTCGACTCGAGGTTGATGGGACTAACTCGACCAACACCACGCAGTACCGAGATCTTGGTCTTGGTGAACTTTTTCTTGAACACATCCTGGGATACCACTTCGCCGCCATACTTGATTACTCTCCATCGAAGGTGCAGCTTCAGGTATTCTTCAATTTCAGTGAAATCTCGAATTGAGTGATTGCGGATACTGTCCTCTGCGTGATGGAGTAGAGGGATTGTTAGAGGCACCTGTCCACAGGAGAGGGCTTCAACTTCAGCCTGTCGCTTACAGTTGCTGCAAGATCCCTCAATGGTACTTAAGTTCCCCCCAAACGAGTAGACGTGACCCACGTAGTTGTGCTTGTCGAAGTGGGTGGTATTCTCGCCGCTCGGTCCACCCAGGTAGAACTCGATTGTGTAGGACAGACCATCCAGGGCGTGGCGGTCATACACCACATTGATGATATAATCGTTCCACTCTCCGGTCTTGCCGTTGCTTGGTCCAAGGCCGTCGGGGGACTCGTTGCGCTCTTCCATTGCCTGGATCAGATGGCCTGTGCCGGGGTAGATACTGTTGACGTGCGCCCGTAGTTCTTTCTTGTACTCTTCTTCGATAAACCGGCCATGCTTAAGCACATTCTTGTTAGCCAACTCCGCCAGATCATCGTACTGATAGTTCAGTTCTGTCCAATCACGACAAGCTTTGGCAGTCCAGACTTCCTTGTCAGGATCGTTGTTCTTTCTGTGGAACGGTTCCAAGGGATCTGTCTCTTTGTCATCGGCGACATGTGCGCCCTTGGTGTCAGTAGAGTCTGGCTCATCTGACCACTCTTTGTCAAACCAAAGCTCCGGGTATAGACATTGCCAGATTGCCAATAGGCGGTCGATTTGACTAGCCAAAGTCAGCTGCCTTAATTACTTCGGCATTCTCATGGATGACTTACACATGGTGAAGCCAGAAGATAGGATCGAAGGCTGCAACGGGCACATCGCTCATGTGGCCCATTCCGGTGGCATAATCACTACCACCGGTCAGGTTCTTGTCAAATGGATTAGTTAAATTATGGCCAATTATCAAATTCTTACTTACATGGATGTTATTATGGATATACTCCAGAGAGATGTATCCCGTTTCAGGGCATCCGTTCCCTTCAGCAATCCACTTGGTAGAAGCAAATTGTCCCCATGTTGTATTGCAACCCTTGGAGTACATCCGATGGACAGCGTCTGTAAGAGTTCCTGGGTTCCAGGTGTAGTCTTTGGAGTACTTGTCCATTGTGCTCCACTGAGGTTTGCCATCGGGGCCATCTTTTTGGACCGTTGCGAGCCTTTTGTTGGCTTGCCAAAAGTTGTTAACGCCCTGAAGACCTGTGAAATGGGCTGTTGGATCTTTTTCGGCAGGGTCTACGTTCTTTGACTTGAAGATGCCGTACCTGCTAGTTCCAGACGTCTTGCTCCACTGTGTGCTAGTCAGAGAATGGTTCAGGTAGCATAGTCATCTATCAACTTACAGGGGCCCAATCACAACCCTTTTGAAGGGGAAACTCGTCATGCACAATTGTATTATCCTTGATGTTCCATCTCATTTTGTTATCTGGCATGCTGCCAAATGGCAAAGGCTTCCCAGTCTTTTCATCTTTTTCAGGGTTCTCAAAGTTCCAGAAAGGGTTCGCATAGAGTCCACTTGGAGGATAATAATCCCCTACCGCAGCTGGTGGATAGATACGAACTGGCCCTTGAGTCAGAATCGGGGGACATACAAGGTCTTCAGAATACTGTTGATGCCGAGCCCAGTCCCAGTAAGGCATGCGCCATCTTTTTGCTACTGCATACCACTCTTCTGCTTCCGCGGCAGAAAGACCGTATTTGTCCACCCAAACTTGGATGATAAGCTTCATGTTCTCCCAAATTCGTTGCTAATTCTGTCAGACTAGATAAGAGCCAACATAAAGAACCAATTCATACCTCAAAAAGCAACATATAAGGTCGGTGCCAGGCAGGGAAGTTGACACTATTATGGTTGCAGTAACCACCAAAGGGCTGATCCCCAGGCTTCTTGGTCTCAGCGTTGGGTGCGTGCTTGGGCTCAGGGGCACCATCCCAGGCTACCTCTGGATAACCATGCTTTTAATGCGTCAGAAGGAGAATCAGGAAGTGCCATGTGTGATACCTACAATACCAGCGATCTGAAAGTATGAGAGTTTTTGGTCCACAGGCATAAGCTTGAGCCTCTCCAGAGCCAGGACAAAAAGCGTCCATTGTCTTCTCTCGTCTGGGTCGTCGGAGTTAGCAAGACTTGAGATCTCCTTTCGTACTGGTAGATTTGGAACGTAAGGTATCTCCCCGGGTTGCCTCACGGCATTTGGCGGACGAGGAAGACCTTTGATGCCGTAGGTTCCATCACTAGTCAAAAAAGCATCACCCATAATGGTGGAAAATATCTGTAAAAGGAAACTGACGTCAAGACTTCTCAGAACGTTGTTTTGGATGTTACGTGCTCGTGGTAGGTATATGCTCTCACCTAAATCACTCGTCTTGCTAACCCGGAAACGAAGAAACCAGGTCTAGCTCGTAGTCGAGCTGACGAGGTTCTGTTTATTGCTAAACTCTAAACATTCGTCGATCATGCGAAAGTACTTGGCATTGTCTCATAATGGAGCTCGTATTTTTGCGACAGAAACATAAATACCAAATTTAGTGAGCCCAAACTCGTAACTCGGCCAACAAAATTCCTCATCGGCGTCAGCCGCTCACGTCACACAAGTAGAAACCACAGAAAACCTCGGCACTAGGTACATTTGCTTCTGTTGATTGGACGCTAGGTCAAGGGATATCGACCAAAGCTATTGACGTGGCTAGCTGTTCAAGCTCTATATGGTAACGATCGCTCGGCACGTTGTTGAGACTTGAACCAGAATGGAATGATCGTCACCGGTAACGCGGAGCCACGAACGGCACAGCCCGAATATGTTCGGGCGCCTTTCAAAACGAACGGGTATGGAGGCTGACAAGCGCTGGATATCCGGATCTTTCGGAACAAGGTGAGACTCAAAGATTTAGTGTTCTCATCATCGTGAAGCAGAGTCTATCACCCATAAACATAGAAAGCTTGATCGGTGTCCCTATCGTCCATCATAACGAACATTTAATCAATATTACATCCGGTTCCCAGCTGAACCATCTTGCATGGGCTGATCACGCTGTAGAATAACTTCAGCCGGCCAGCTAACGAGGTCTTCCCACGGCGACCCTCGCACTTTTTCAACAATAGCATTGATCAGATTTTCCGCCCAATCCTCAAAGAACCAATATTCAGACTCTCCCCAAACCAAGAGGATATCATAATAAGCCAGAACAACAAGAGCCAAAGGATGTCCTGCAACTGCCAGGTCCAGGAATTCACGCAAGACTTTCATCGGCCACCAGAATAACACTCTCAACTCTGGTGGAGACGCCTTGTGCAAAGAAGCTAAAGTGTCGTTGACACAAAAAGTGATGGACTCAACCGCTGAGGTCAGAGCGGCTCTGGTTTGTTCTTCCATAAAATCGGACGATATTCGACGGGCAAGCTCGGGGAGTCTCTCAGATATGCCAATCATAAGGGCATTATTTGTGTATGGATCCGCCCTCGCACCAAAGAGTTCCTTAAGAGGTCCGGTGACAATATCTTCACCTCCTGGTGAATGCAGAACAGCCTCCATGCCATTCACGAGAGAAAAGATTTCCATCAGACTCTGCACAGGTAGAGAGCATCCATGAGTGCGAAAGTCCTCACAGTTAGGGAAAGCGGCGAACTTGTTGACGACGATGAGGGATGTTGTGGCATATAGAGCATGGCAATTGGTTGAGTTGACTTGCTCAGACAATGCTTCTCTGATTCCGCGTATAGCTAGATTCTGATGCTTCGAGGCTTGTAGTAGGTAAGATTGTCTCTTATCGGGATGAAGGTGAGCTAAGTGGTATCCTGAGTAAGCCAATATCTGCCGTAGGAAAAATGGATGCGATAAAGCTTCTCGCGGAAGATCCTGCTGAAATGTGACAGCGGTGTTTTCTGAAAACACCAAAGTTCGGTATGCAACAGTAGTGTAGTGAAGCATAAGCTCAGCATTAGAAACCCAGCAATCAGGTTCATCCAAAGGACTTGAGAAAAGAGAGCCCGATAGTAAAGACGACGGGCTGCCGGCGGATAAATTGTGGTTGGGCGGTTGAAGAGAGCGATTGGCTAGAGGATGTCTGTCTAGAGGACTAGGTTCTGAGAATTCCAAGCTACATCGGACTTTATGTCTAACGCAGGCTGAACAGGGTATTTCCTCGTCACACTATAGATCAATTAGACTCAGTTGCATTGACAATATGCTACAGTGGCTTGCCTTGACTCGTCGCTTTTTGCATCGTGTGCAACCGTTCCGCGACTTTTTGTACCCCACGCGCGTGGACTTTGGGTCCATGTCCATCATAAACTCAAGAGGCAATGCCCTTAGCAAAACAAATGAAAATAAACATGTAACGGTAGTGTTACAGCTCGCACTCGTTCCGAGAACTTGTTTAGGGTCACGGTTGCAGCAATTTGAGAGTTAAACTTGACTGAGGCTGACGGGGAGTTTGATGACCCCGATCCCGAGCTTATGACGGACGCGAACGCGAACCCGAGACATGAGAAGCCAATGAAAATGCACAATTAGGCGTAAACAATGGGGGCAATCAAACGCCGAGACCAACGTCATGATTGGCGATGAATCCTCTGAAATCTCATCTCACCTTATCAACATCACATCACCATCAAGGAAACATTCATTGGATGGACCACTTAATATTTATTTACAGCTGCCTAAAATCTTTATAATACACAAGAAATGTTTTCTCACTGACGAAGCTCAGCCTCAATCATTCAAAGCGCAAGTGCGCTTAGTAGTGAGATCGTCGTCGGAAGTGACCAGCGCGGCGGCGAAGACCTCGCTTGCACTTGGAGCCGGACGTGGACTTGGAAGGAGTAGCGACGGGAGTAGGAGCCGAAGCGACAGGGTCGGCGGGGACGGTAGAGTTGCTGGCACCACCGACCTTGAGAGCGGCAATCTTCTCAGCGGCGTGCTCGGCCGTGATCATGATGATGGACTGGGTGTTACCAGTGGGGAGATCAGGGTGGATAGAGGCATCGACAACGAAGAGGTTGTCGGTACCGTAGACCTTGGTGTTGAGGTCGACAACTGCGCTGCCGTTGCTGCTTCGGCCATCGTCAACACCCATCCTGGCGCTACCGACCCAGTGGTCACCGCTCATCATCTTGGACTCGATGATCTCGGCGGGAGTGGCACCGGGGGTGATGTAGGAGAGGGTAGAGTTGCTACCACTGGTGAGGTCGAGCCAGTACTGGATGAAGTCGGTCATGGCCTTGCGGTCCTCCTGGTCGATCAACCAAGGCTTGGTCTTGAGGATAGTGTTGCCGCCAGCAGAGATACCGAGCTCACCGACGGTGGTGGTACCGTGAGTCAAGAAGCTGCGGACAGTGATGACACCGTCAGCCATAGCACTGACAGTACCCTGGAGGAAACGCTTGCGACCGTCAGCGCCCTCAGCGGAGGTCCAGAGGTGCATGCGCTGAGCAGCCTGGGTGATGGGACCAGAGCCCTGGTAGTAGAGGTCCAAGTCGGACTCGACAGGAGCGGTGGCGATGTCGGTGAAGTCGTAGGCGCTGAAGTTGGACTTGGCCTTGAACTGGAGCATGATCTGGGCGTGGTCCTGGAAGTGGTGGCCGACGGGGAGATCAATGAAGTCGGAGGCAGCGGGAAGAGTGACACCAGTCTTGGAGGCACCCTCCTTGACAATGGCGAGGGCATCAGACTTGCCAATACCAGCGTTCCAGAGAAGACGGGGAGTGGACATGGCACCAGCGGCGAGGACGACCTTACCGCCAGACTTGACCTTGATGATCTGCTTGCTACCGTCGGCACCCTGGGTGAGGACACCAGTGATGGTGCTGCCGGATCGGATGGGCTGGATAACCTTGGTCTCAAGCTTGAGGGTGAAGTTGGGGAGGTCCTGGGCAAAGGGGATGTATGTGCGAGCAGGACCAGCACGGAGGTTGTTCTTGATGGACCAAGAGGGACGAGAGTAGGCAAGGTGCTTCTCGTTGGGCTCCTTGATGGAGTCAACCTCCTTCCAGCCCTTGGCGCTCAGGTAACCAGAGAGGATCTTGAAGGCACGGTCATCGTAGTACTTTCCATCATCAGAAGGAGCAGTGGTACCGGGGTTGCGCTCGTAGAGACGGTCAGCAGCCTTGGAGACATCAGCCCAGTTCCAGCCCTTGGGCCAGCGCTGCCAGTCATGCTCAGGAGGGTGGATGAAGTTGAGACCGTTGATGGAGCTGGATCCTCCCAAGAGACAACCAGCGGTGGAAGCGGTGTCACTGCAGAACTTGGTGCCAGAAAGGCTGGTCATGCTGCTGCCGAGAGCGGGGATATCGTAGGGGGTCAGGGTATCGTTCCAGGAGAGGGCCTGGTTGGAGTTTCCGAGGGAGACAGTGTTGGCAGGGCCACGCTCAATGAGGAGAACGCTGACACCAGACTCAGCGAGACGCTCAGCGGCGATGATACCAGCAGGGCCACCACCGACGACGATAACATCGTAGGTGACGTTGGAGGTGGTGGGAGGAGTGGTAGTAGAGTTTCCGGGCACAGCAGGAGCAGTGCCGTTACCACCAGTACCAGCACCAGGAGCAGAAGCAGTCTCCTCAGCGAGGGCAGCCCACTTGGAGTACTTGGCAGAGGCAGCAGCAGCGATATCAAGACCGAACTGACCGAAACCAGCATCGTGGTAAGTCAGGGCACTCTCAGGGTCGGAGGGAGTGTCAGGGTTGGTCTCGGACCAAGCGTATCCAAGAATAGGGTTCTCAGAGGTAAGAGTGGTCATCTTGTCAACAACACAGCCCTCGCAAAGGAAAGTGTACGAGATGTGAGTGCTGTTGATGAAGGTGCCGTCAGGGATGGGAGTAGCCTTGACGGTGGTGTTGGTGTAGGTCTCGGGGTTGGCGTAAGAGCCAGCGACACGGAAGCTGGTGACGACCTCATCGCCATTGGCCCAGGCGACAAAAAGAAGACCGTTGACCATGCCACCTCGCAGAGAAACACCACCCCAACCTTCACTCTTAGCATGAGGGAAGACCAATTGACCGATGAAGTCCTTGCCGAGAGTCTCGGGAACGGCAATACCGAAGCTGTAAGTGTCCTTCTGGTATCGCTGGAAGTCAATTCCGGTCTTGGGGTCGGTATAAGCCGAGGCTCGAAGGCCCTGAGCTGCGGTTGTTCCGGCGAGCCCAAGAAGGGCCGCGGCGCCAGAGAGTGAGAAACGCATGTTCTATGTGGTTCGGTGTTTTCTATATGCAAAAAAGTCGGTCGACGTAGAAAAAGAGTGTCTGTCGTACGAAAGCGAAGGAATCGGTAGTGAGTGAATAGACCACCAGGGCCTTGGAAAGAATGAATGATACCGCGAGCGGTAGAAAGGTAAGAAAACACCGGACTGGCGGTGGAAAAAAAGAAAGAAGGCAGCAAAAGGCGTGGCTTGGAGAAACAAGAGCAAGCTCACATCGTGGATTTCAAGATGTTATATACATGTCTATCTATCTCATACCCCCGCCGCTCAATGACGATCCGGCGGATCGGAGCCGTCAACGTAGCATGCCTTAATGTCCCACCAACTAGGTCCTGTTGGTTAGCATACGTACGCTAAGCGGGAAAAACAATGCAAAAACAGGGCAATTAACAAGGGTGACAATTCTCAGACCGTCCGTGTTCCAAATCCTGCGTGTGAAGTTGTTCGTCCCGATTCCTTTGGTGGAGCTACGTTATCAAGGGGACCGTTGGGCGGTTTGAGATAATCCCTGGCTCTGATCCCTGCAAAGCAAGCGCACCAACGGTGAGTCTGGTCGCGTTGGTGGATTGTTTCAAATATCGAGCCTACTATTGGCGGAAGCTAATAAATGCCAATATTGTTCCTGCATCGCGCGTTCCGGTTGATAATGTGCTCGTTTCGTTTCACCTTGCGTAGCAAACCCAAGCAGAGATTGATTAAGGGGTTGAGTCGACTCGGCCGAAGAAGCAAAATCGTGGGTATGAACAAGGCCTGCAATTCAGGTAAGCGCTGGAAATGCATGTGATAGCTCTACGCGAAAATTAGTAATTATTTATCATCGAATTATCTCCATTGTTATTCGGTGAGGGAACGCAAGCGATGTTTCGCATATATGGTTTTGTTGTTGGGTGGATATCAGTGGATTGACATTTTGCCTCGCTTGGGTTTCTCTTAGCAATAACTCCAGATGAAAAAGGAGCCAAGCAGACTCCGTAAGCCTAGTAGGGCTGTAGTCTAACTAGCTATTATTCCGATCAAGTTGTAATTGAAAGATCGTAGAACGCTTCGCAATTGGTGTACGTAGTAGTTTTGACAGCAGCATCATTTTCTAGCATCCTGCCCAGCTGCCTAGGAGAGAATTTGATAGGAAGAGTTTTATTTATTAATATCAAATTACTATCCATCGACTCTGATAGGAGTAGAAATGGCATGCCCATGCATCGGTTCTGGAATATGTGGTCCTGCCGTTCGCGCTACCTGAAACCACAACCGCCGATCCCCGAGATATCGGTTATCAGACGAAGTGTGAACGGCCACCGTTATGATTGAGACTGCCCACTTCCCGAAATACTAGCAACACGGGAGACTCTGTAGGGTAACTCCTATTGCTCCGAATACATATTAAAGGTGGACTGCCTGTATGGCAGTTGCTTGCACTTCTCGAGCTTCCTTCATTCCCTCTTGGGATATTTGTTCTTAATTATCCTACCTGAAATATTGGTCAAGTTGTTTGTCGACATGAGCTCTTCATCAGCTTGGATGTACAGCCCAGGTATCATAGAGGAATATGTTGACATTTTCCCACCGGATGTCGATTTTATGGAGTTTGTCTGATAGGATGCGGAAATTAGACAGTTATATGCGCATTTGAAATCATGCTCAATACGTAGAAATGCATGAACTGAACATCTTTGGAGATTAACCTCAGGCTATCTTTAGCAAGACAAACCGCACTTAGCACTGATAGCTCCGTATGTTGACGTGCTGTATGCCACCAAGACGCGAGCTTCAATAAATACAAAAAGTGGCATATTACTGAGGGATAAGATTTCTTGCTATGCAGCTTGAAACATTGACATTTGGTAACTGGGTGAGCGTAGGGGTATCATGCTTGAGGCTGGAGGAGGAAAACGTGTTCTTTGTAAAAATTGAGATCAGGACCTTATTTTGAAACAGGGCTGAAAGCACGTTAGGTAGTGCAAAAAGTAGCTCTTTCTAGTTCGATCGCGACATTCCAATGTTTGCTCGACTAGTCTGAAAAGTATGACAGAGAGTTTCAACCAGTTGAATCTAGGGTAGAGTCTCGTCTCTTTAGTGCGATAGACACATGAAGTTGCTGGTACCCTTGACCATACCCTGTACACACCCTGTAGGCCCACCACGCCAACACTCACGCAATTGTACCTAAGCATTGGCATATGGCTGCGAGGATGGGAGGAAAAAGGGAAAAGTTCTCGCTATTATTCACAATGATTCATTCGGCCACTCTATCGACACATAGTAAAGCATGACAATGCATACATACGTCCATTTCATCAAGCAGGACTTTAAGTCTTTGACAGGAATCTCCAAAACTCTTCAAACTCATAAAGCTCTACATCGGCCGAATGATGCTTAGTTAAAAAGCGGTCAGTTTTCCTAGTAGACAACGAGGAGAAGACTAAATGGCGGATATCAAGGCGGTCAAAGGTGTCAAATTTATACCAACATGCACGATGAGGAGCCCATGCCGAGGGCGAGCAAGATGCCCTTTCGCTCATCCCAATAGAGCAACCTGACTTTCCTCTAACTGGCTAAGACCCTAACCCCTCGCGTGCGTGCTGTCTTTACACAACATCTACAGGAAAACCGCCTATCTGCACTGCGAACTACCTGGACGTTGTTCGGCTTGAACCCTACCGAGAAGGGCATGGTCAATTGGTAACGCCATGTAACCCCAGCAAGAGTCAATGTACATGCCCGAATTGAATACAGATTGCGGGGTAGTAGATGCACCTCCGATAACTTTTTGGCTTGTATTGGGAAATGCTATGCTACTTTCAAGCTCTCTCGGTATATATACTACCGAGCGCAGATCCCACACATGATCAACTTAAACTTTCGGAAACTAACGAATAAACTCCTTAATTTTTTATAGCGCCAATTCGCGGGAGCCTTGGCTTTTATACCAAAAGCACTAAACAACACCGAAAACACCGAGCGCACCAAGTAAAGGGGCGCCTAGTGGCATCAGTTTCAAACAAAATGGCATCTTTCAGACGGGCGGAACTTTATTATCGAGATTCCATCAATCGCTTCCCTCGATCAAATAGAGTCGCATTAATACTGGGTCAACAGTGCCGGGCTGGCCCCCGCGATGTTTTGGGATTTGCAACTTGTGAATGGTGGGAAAAGCAGAACGCCCCTGTTTCAGCAGTCTTGGCATGCCGGGAGAGCAGCCCAAATTGGTAGATCCGGAGTCTAGACCTTAAACCCTCCGTTTCGTAAACGAACGATGGACCGAATGTTCAGTTGGGATGAATCTATATGTGTGTCAATTATATAGAAGGCCTCAAAATAGATATATACAGCGCTGGACGCACTAGACTGTGGCTTATTCCTCATCCTCCTGCTGTTTTCCTAAGCCTGTTCTGTTTGTATATACCCGTCTTTCATCATGAAGTTCACTACTACCATCACGGCCCTGGCCGCTGGCGCTTTCCAGATTGTTGCCGGTCAAACAGTCTACTTTGCTGGTAAGTAGAACTGCCATCAAGATGCAAGAATACACACTGATCAGATAAATAGGTGATTCCACAATGGCCAAGAACGGTGCGAACGACGGTGTGACTGACGGCTGGGGTAACTACATCGGCAAGTACCTCAAGGTCACCGCCGTCAACAAGGCCATCGGTGGCCGATCTGCCCGATCTTACACGGCCGAGGGACGTTTCAAGGAGATCATTGACGTTGTCAAGTCAGGAGACATCGTCGTCATTGAGTTCGGCCACAACGATGGTGGTTCTCCCGAGACGAACGACAACAAGCGTTCCGACTGTCCCGGAGCCGGCACCGAAGTCTGCACATCCGACGTTACCGGCGAGAAGGTTTACACCTTCGTCTTCTACGTCTCGCAGGCCGCCAAGGCCCTCGTCGCCAAGGGTGCCAAGGTCGTTCTCAGCTCCCAAACTCCCAACAACCAATGGGAGACTGGCACTTTCCAGCCTGCTGCTCCTCGCTTCGTTGGATACGTTCCCACCGCCGCCAAGGCCGTCAACAGCGCCAGCGTCACATACGTTGACCACTTCGCTGCTGTTACCAACATGTACAAGAAGCTCGGCAATACCAAGGTCAACTCCTTGTACCCCAAGGACCACACCCACACCAGCCCTGAGGCTGCTGACCTTATTGCCAAGGCTTTTGTCCAGGCTATTGATGAGGAGCTCAACGGCTTGACTCCCCTGAAGTCTGTCATCAAGACCCCCATTACCAAGGTCTACTAGATTAGCGATGCATAGCGATTTCTGGATAGGATATACCAAGTGACACATGGATAGGCCTGTCTTTACTTCATTGTATATATGATTTATGGTACATGAGACTAGCACATATAAGCACTGTACATAGCATTTGAGTTCTGCCTTATTTGGGATTACTTGTACTGGCCCTTGTATAGTGTGACATAAAGTAGGATTACTAACTGAGTGATAAAGAGTTAATAAATACTCTAAGTATTAAATAGCTTGGTATTAAAATCTAATACTTAGTATTAAACAGCTTAGTATTAAAACTTGATACCAAGTATTAAACGCTTGGTATTAAACGCTTGGTATCAAACTTCGATATCTATTCCTCAGTATAACTTCTCTATGTAGCTCTTGTTTAAGGCCGCCTCCTTCTGACTAAGGACGCTCCAGCTAGAGCCATGTCCCCGCCTCGTCAGTTTCGCACGACTACAGTCTCTTTGACATAGAGTCCTTCCACCGCAACCTTGACCAGGAACTTCGCCGCACTCTTAACAGTCACACTGTCAGAGACGCGCACCCCAACACCTGAGCCTGGCAACGTCTCCACGTCCGTCGTGGCTTCGGTCTGTGCATTGGGATCATCGAAGGCTAGCTTCACAGCCCTCACAAGAGTCCAATCCATCTCTGTCGCCCGAATCTCCTTATCCACAAGATCGTGATCATCAAGAGCGTACTTGATGTTGGTCCACCCCATAAAAGCCTTGCTCAACAATGGTATACTGTTCCATGAGTCGCCGGCACCTGCGGTCGACATGAAGACAATGCGATGAATACCAGCCTGCTCCAGAACCTCGCAAGCATTGGCACATGAGTCGGCCAGGAAGCGAGGAGGTGAGACTGGAGCCGCGAAAGGGCTGTCGGATTTGCGAACCGCGTTCAGTGTGATGATGGCTGCAGAGGGTGACAGGCCGGGTGCTGCGTGAAGGGTATTGCGTATGTCGTCTTTTGATAGTGGTGTACCAGTGACAACAGTCAGACCGGGCTGAGGTGTGAGACTCTTAGAGCTTCGTACGAGGGCTACTGCTGTGTGATTCTGAGAGAGCAGTTCGGATACTACATGTTTGCCAGTTCGGCCAGTGGCACCAAGTAGAAGGAAATGCATGATTATGAGAAAGATAAAGGTATTTGCTCAAGATATTCGAGCACTTATTGTTCTGAAGATGAGTAGAGAGAGAATGTTTGTGACAAAAAGGCAATGCATTGTAGCTGCATTTATAGATATAAATTCCAGAGTTCGCGAAGTATGGAGCCTGACGTTGATTGGCCCGTTCGCTCCGCATACTGCAACTGGAAGTGGCATTTATCTACATCCGAAAGCCGACGGACAATTCTATATGTCCAGCTTAATAATTAGTCTAAAAGAAACTAGAGTTACATTTGAAACTATTAAGAACTAGGCAGATTCGTCATATATACCAGCTCGCATTGAGTAGATCACTTTTCCAAGCCACCGGTACAATAATCCCCTCGGACATAAGCCTTCAGTCTCTCACTCACGTCATTAGCCACACCCTGTAATCGGTCGTTCTCGATCCGAAGATTAGCATGAAGACCTGGCGGAGAATCTAATGCCCCCAAGAGAACGACTTTTAGTATCCGATGAAAGAAGCGTAGAAAGAACATTGGAACAGGCTCGGGGCCCTGAGCCTGATTCTCCATCTGCGTGCGTTCGATAGCATCCTGCCACGAGTCCAAAGAGTCTAGTAAAGCTGCTTTCTCAGCCACCAACTGTAGAGCATTTCCTGACGATTTGACTTGCGATACTTTGGTAAGGAATTCCATGGTTGAAGTAGCGATTCTCTTAAGCTCTGTCCGCATATTCGGCGCAATTTGGCGAACATAGCAAGATTCAGACTCAGCAGGCGGCGCTACGCCGCCCGAATCTACTGTCGCTGAGGCTTCTGAAAACTTGCATGGTGCGACAAACATTTTGATGATGAAGATATCCAGAAGAGGTAGTTGACTATATTGTGCCGGTGCTGGTACTAGTTCATTCGTGGTAGAAAGATATGGCCTTCCCCGGTACTCGCGCATGATGCTGAGTCCTCGAATAATATGAAGGCCCATAGCAGCGAAGTTACCTCTCACTTGTTCAATGCTGATCAAGACCTGACAGCAAAGCAACACTGACTTCAGCCCTTCAGAACTTGGCGTTGACAGGTTGGACGCAAGACCGCTCAAAGCCATACTATATTGTTGGAGACCATAGTTGTAGCTTGGAGTCTGCTTTGCGAAGAATTTTGGAGTCACTCCTGTTGACTCAAGGTCTTCTCGAAGAGCTCTGAGAGACAGTAGTGCATGTCGTAAAGTCGAATCAGTCAAGCTGGCTTGCAGGACTTGGCTAGCTTCTTGTTCGCAGCCTAAATCCACGTCAAGTATAGTTTTGATTGACATGATACGATTGAGAGATTTGATATCCAGAGGAACAGCCTCAGCTATGGACTGGGCTGGTTGTTGACCAACATCGGGTTTGATGCTACCGGCCTGAGCATTGTTGATAGGTTGACTAGAGACGAGTCTGAAAGGAGATTCATAACCATCGCATTTACGACCAGTTTTGATACATTTTTGGCAATATGGCTTGCCCTCGTCGCATTTGATCTTTCGTATTCTGTCACGAGTTTAGCAAATTCACTCCGGAACCTCTAGCCTCAGGGTATAACTGACCTGCAGGTTGCGCAACCAGTTTTCACCTTGGTTCTGCCTTGAGCATTTCGCTTGCGGTCGGCCATTATTGAAGGACCGAGATACCGATGGAGGGGAAAGATGTAAAAAGGAAGAATCCCGAACAGACGAATGAAAGGATACAGCTTGTTTATCACTAGAACCGCACGCTAGAGTCACTCGAGTCATAGCGTAGGATCAAAGCTCGGAGGATTCGGACGTAAGCGCTAGCTGTATTAGGAAGTGTGAGCGACCCGGCCAACCGCCGTTGAGCAACCTGTTAAGTAACTAAGATGGATCAAGGATAGGAAATTGAATGACATAGCTTCCTCGCTCCTCGAATTAGAAACCTGTCCAGTTCAAAGGCCTTTTTCGCGTACGATTTCGTGATATGTTTTGTTGTGAAGAAGCTTAGTAAAGCATACGTGCCGTTACAAGGATTCATCCTTCAACGGTACATAACACATTCCAAGGATCTGTCGTCTCAACTGGCTTATATATAGAGTTGAATGTCCTTCCTGTCCTTTCGAAATCAACACTTCACCTCATGCCGAGCTTTACACACTACATCCGACTCAACTCAAGATCCATTCACTATTCCAAGATGCCAGCCTTCACTCTATACGGTGCTCGCGGTTCGACCAATACCGACCGAGTCCGCTTGACTCTTGCAGAAGGCGGTTTCACGGACTATGAACTCGTGCTTCTCAACCTTTCAAAAGGAGAGCAAAAGGTACATTCTTGCTTATTACAAGAGCCGAAAGAATTTCAACCTTTCCCCTCATCATCAAGCCTATTACTCATTGCCTCGCAAGGTGTTCATGGTAGCTAATGCTGTGGTACCCAGTCGCAAGAGAACATGCAACGTCACCCATGGGGCAAAGTGCCTTCAATCTCTTTCCCTGATGGTTTCACTCTTTACGAAAGTCGTGTAATTTGTAATTACTTGGCGAAGAAGTACTCTTTTCCATTTCTACCCTCCGACTCCGACGTCGAGGCGACAGCACTATTCGACCAAGCCCAGTCTGAGGAAATGAACTATTTCGCAGAACCTGCAGGCCGCATTGCATTCGAAAAATTCGCGAAGAAGTTTATTGGTATTCCACCCAACGAGGCTGTTGTCACAGACGCACTGAAATCAGTCGAGGCGTTTTTCGATGTTGCAGAACGTCTTTTACAGCACAAAGATTACATGGCTGGGAATGACTTTACGCTGGCAGATATCTACTATATCCCACTGATCCAAAGACTTTGCGTGTGCGGCTATGGAGATATCATCACTAGTCGCAAGACTGTGAGCGCTTGGTGGGACCGTGTCACAAATCGACCAGCTATACAAAAGATGCTGGCCGCTGACAAGGAAGCTGCGGCGACGGCTGGTAGATAGTCAAATGTGCAATGAGATGACTTTTCCAGCGAGGTTAAGCCATCGATACTTGCTGAAATTAACAGAGACTAGGAGTAGTAATACCACATAGAGAATGAAGGCCTCAGTTTTGTTATGTACAAATTGATATATATACTTGGTGTCTGTTTACAGAAGGTAACGAAAAAAAGTGTTGTCGAAGTTAAAAAGCAACAATTGACCACGGGCCAATATCGCTTGAAACGAGAGAACATAGAAGGCAATTCACACTGCATCGAATCATCCAGACATTCAGACGTAATCCTGTGAGACCCAGCTCAACACAAAGCAGCATCAATCAATTTTCCACCATTGCAGCACAGTCAATCAACCGTTTAGCACAGACCAGCCTTCTTGGGCTCGCATTCGCCATTGGACTTGTCGCAGCCAGTGTAGCCTTGGCATTGAACCTTGGGGTAGCAGTTGTTGGAGTATGTAGCCTAAACAACTCATTAGCCATTATCAAATAATCCCGAGAGTTTATCACGAACCTTGTCACCGTAGTTGGTGTTGATACCCATCAACTCACCACCGTTGACAGCAGTGGTGCCCTCCATGTGCACGGAGCGCTTGCAGTTGGTGTTACCCTTGCAGTTACCGCAAGAGCGGTAGACTTTGCCGTAGTCATTGGCATAGAAGTTGACGATGTTGACATGACCACAGCCGTTGTGCTGAATGATCTTGTCAGAAGCCTTGTAGGCACCACCGCCGATGATGTTGGCAGTGCCACTGCCCTTGATAGAGATAGCATCCTCGCAGACGTCTTCGAACCAAACAAATTCGAGGTTGCAGGCACCAAGGCAGTACACGCCTTCCTTCTGGTTGGCGCCGATAACGACGTTACGAAGTGTAGCACCCTCTTCGAGCACGAAAACAGTGTCCGCCTCACCTACAGACTCACCGTCAGTAATCAAGTAGATATGGTTTGGGCATATTGGCTACTCACCGCCTTCACTTTGGCCGGTACACTTGACGCCACGGTCGTACTTGACCCAGCCGGCGTCGAAAACTTGGCCCTTCTTGATGTACTGGGGCGCACTGAGTGACTTGCTGCCGGTGGGCTTGGGAAGACCGCCCTCATAGCCTAGACAGGCGAGGGTAGCGGGAATGGCCGCAAGCAGAGCGATAGAGCTGGAGAAATACATTGTGATAGAAGTAAAGGAGCTAGAACTGCCGATGAGATATTGAAGATGCTGATGCTAGGCGAGGATTGCGAAGAACTGCTGAGTGCTGGAGATTAGAGAATCAAGAGAAAATTGGACAGGGCACTAGGCAGCTTTTTATAATTTTTATCACACATTCCTCGAATGGCCTCTGTAGTCCTACGCGATGTCTAATCAGTTCAAAGTGATAAGTCCTCGCAGCAGATCAGCTATCGTCTACCATCCCCGCAATCTCCAACTTACACCACAGATCGTGTGATGCAGGGCGGGGGTACCATCCAGGTGGTAGTTTGAAGCGATCGCTTTATAGTAATCCCTCCACTCAGATGCGAGATAAGCGTAGTATTCAAACATTAGAGGACTACCCCCAATTCCCCAATGTGTCTGAGTAAGATGACGATTGGTGGAATTGACTTTGGGCTGACAGGACGCTATATTGAAGCTTTTATTTATGGTTGAACAGGCTCCGACGCTCCGAATGATAAATTCCTCTAAATGGCAGGTGTCATCCTGATTAGAAGCGGTGCAGCAGGCACTTATAAGCGATTGTCGACATGATTGAAGGGGATAGGTGCGCTTGACTTTAGAAACAAGTTGGACAGGTCGTAGAACGTGGCAGCAAGGATTAGGCCTACCATTGCTTGATATGCACCTTTTCCGTTTATCGACTTCGGAACTCGGACCTTGGCATTTACACTCATGGTTATCTCGAATCAATATTAGTCTGTATCATTTGGGTCTCGCATTGTCATTAGAATCCATTTGCTCTATTTTCTTTTTCTCAAGCATAGTTCTAGTTTCTTATATTATAAAAAACCAGAAGATTGATATTTGAGAACGAGGTATTTCCAGCTGGGATGCTTGGGTGTGGCAAACCCCTGCCTAGATCGTCACGGTTGATATTGTTCCTGTCAGCCATCGGCATCCTGACAAAGATATCATACTAGCGACTCCAATCATATCTGCGCAGTGACTACGGAAAAGCCAGCAGTATGCTGGCTAGAACCAAGTCAATGCACCCCCAAGATAACTCGTATATGATAACCTTTGACTGGACGGATTTCCGTTAAGCTCCCAGTCCGAATTGGAACGTGGCTTGCAGATCCATGATATTGATTCTGCCGGGTAGCTGACTTTGCTTCTGCTCTGGGGTCCTCTCACTTATATCATCTTTCACTATTTATGTGTATATGATTTATACCGCTATTATCTCTAGGAGACTAGTTTTGATACCAGTCAGGAGAATTTCATAGCTTGATTGGCTGACAGAAATGTTTTGAAGACGATCTATACTAAAAGCTTCTGGTATCTTGAAAGTACTCATTTTTGAGGATTTTTCAGGTGCCATATTTGTACACACTCTGTGTCAATGCTTCATTGCCTTGTATCTTGAAGATTGTAAGCTCAATATTTTCTATATCTTAGCATATCTGTAGAAGGCACAAGCACAAGAAGCGACCGTCACAAAATACTACCACCGAAGCCGGATAAGAATGGTTCAGCCTGCTGCCGCGGTTGAGTCGCGGATTCGGCAGCACCTTGCCTCAAACCGGTAGTCCACGACACATCTGGCCAGAAATTATAGCTCTCACCCTCTTCGTTACCTCCGGTGAGCGGCATGAACATGTTCGTAAACTGCGTTTCTTCTGTTGATTCAGAGACACCCGTCCTCGCCCCAAATGTCGCCCACTGACTAGAGATAGTTGGGTCTGGAGGCGTCACCAAGGGTGAATTGATCATCTGCCTTAGCTTGAGAATAACTTCTGGTGTCTCAACAAACTGCTCAGCGTCTAGTAGAATACTCTCCCGCTGGGCGAAAGCTTTGAGAGCAAATTGCGCAGCGGTCGTTGCGGCTTTCGGTCCCAGGTTCTGCAACAAAGAATTCCTGACATACAAGGACTCAAAGATCGCCCAACTGCGATCAGCCAAGGTACCCATGGGACTATGGTACAGGAATGTAGATAGAGAGGCCAGTATGTCGAGGTTGAAGTGTAGATGGATATACCAGGAAAATCCCCACTGGCTCATCAACTCGTACGAATTAGCTGCATTTTCGCAACTGGATAGGATGAGTTTGAACAAGTTGTCTTGAGGGGAGAAGACGTCAACCCCCCAATCAGGAGATTCTTGCATCGGTTGTGCCATGCTATGCAGCCGTTCAATGAGATGTGGGCGTATTCCTAGAGCCGCTGCATGAACGTTGCTTGCACGCGAATCAATGAACCGATTCTCTATATCCATAAGATCAAACTCAAGCTTCTGAATAAGATCGCGATTGTGCCTCAGGCGAGTGGGATTCTTCTCTTCTCCGTCGAGTTCACTGTGGCCGAGAATATTTGCCTCGACAGCCCGGCGAGTCTCATCATCGAGAAAGTATTCTGTAACACGATTCATTACCATGACAAAAGCCATCTCAGTAGGACCATTTCTATGCGATAACTCGACTGTAGCATCGCGGAATAGATCCGCATCATTGAGGTTGAGGGGCTGCTTCGTATCAAAGCCTTTGGGAATACAGCTGTGTGTTAACCCGGAGTCAATGCCGAGTTTGATGTCATACATAACAATCTGCCACCAGATACGACGACGCATTTCGGTCTCAAAATGTGACAAGGATAAATGCGTGCCGTCGCGATGGTATCCCATACTCATAGCAATTCGCACCAAGGAGCCCGATAGGATCCACGCGGCATGCTTGTTGCACTGGGCCATCAAGATAATCTTGGTCATCAGCCGGTACATACTATATGGAAGGGACAGGAACGTACTGAAGTGTGCACCAGTGCCTGTAAAATCACCATATTGTGTTGTCTCAACGAGTCAAAACGCGCGAGCGCTACGCCCACGCTTTGCAACATTTCTTCCACTACACGCTCTCGTGATCTCGCATCACCCATGATGCCTTTCAATTCATCGTTATTTAACGCGAGTACCGCTAGCCCGATGATACTATACAGCAAAGCCTGCTGGTCTAAGGGGATCGAGGTTGTATCGGCCGCTGCGGATATGATGAAGGGTTGCACGGTTGGCGCGTGGATGATCTTGATGAGCGGGTTGACACGATCGAGGAAGATCTGCCAGAGTTTGAAAACAGTGACAGGACCGAGTGGTGAGCTTTCAAAAGAGCTTGGTGAGGAATACTCGGAGGAGGAAACGTCTTCCTCTGGTAAGAGACCCTCAGGGTGATCCTGCTCGATGATCTTCTTCATCTTGTGGATCTATAATCACTTTCAGTACTTGATGAGGGGAAAAGGCGGACAGGAGGTACCTCATCGTTCAGAGTGACCCATAGCTCGCCATCGACAGGCTTCCTCGTTGGGCCACCGACAGCCTCACCCACGCTCGGACTATTGTCACTCTGACTGTTCGTTCTGATGGTATGCTCCTGTATCGAAAGATCGATGTCGTTGTTCTCGGCGGCCGCGTATTGTTGGAGCAAATCTTCACATTTTGCCAGGCGTTCTTGGAGGATTTGAGCTGCCTTCTTAGCCTTAGGTCTTGCAGGTGCTGGCTTCGAGGGAGTGCAGGTAATTTTGGCCTATCCTCGTCAGTACTAATGGGCAGTGGAGGCCAAAACTGTAATCAAGGCACCGCCATTGATAATGCTGAGTGAGTGGGTGTTGAAACGAAGCGGGTACCTTGAGGCAATGTGCACAAGGGATAACCTTATTGCACCGAATTTTCCTCCTCCGACAATTAGTACATGAAAGGACTCGGTCGTTCGGATTGCTGATCCCCCCGCCGGCTCCTCTCCCACCGGCATTGACTGTAGGTATAGTCGTCATGACACCAAAGCAAAACGACCAAGACAAGAGAATCAACGCGGATATAGTTCTCAGTTACGGCAACGGATACGACAACGGACTGCGGTCGGCCCCAACTAGTTCGCACTCCAGACGGACTCGCGGGCTCTGAGGGCCTCCGCAGCTCTTATTATTTTCTTAATTAAATTTTATTCACCAGCTGAAAGGGAAAGTTAGATGAGCAATCCGATTTATAAGCGCCATGCAGATAGCATCTAACCCAATATAGCGCCATGCCGCGATCGACGATAAGCGTGTGATTTTACCAAACCGAGTAAGCGTAGTTCATAGTCTTCTATGCTTGGCTCCGAGTTAAGGTTATATATAGGATGTTTTGCCATAGTATACATAGCAATGTAATCAATCAAGCATCGAGAGACATTCATATGAGACAAGCATTCCCCAATCTCAAGTTCACGGTATACCCCAATCAAGAAAGCTTTCGCTGCAGCAATTGCAACAAGCCATGTCGAGCAATACAATCACGATCTCCGTTGACAACTATGAGTCCAAGGAGGTCATGGTCTCACTTATACAACGCGACATCAACTTCTTCTCTTACACCGATCCCGAAGAACGCCTTGCTGCTATCAAAGATATCTTTGCATCCGATATCACATGGTTCGATTTTGACGGCTCTACACACCACGGCCATGAAGGGTTACTCAAACGATCCTCCTTCCTACTTGATCAGTTGAAGGGGTACTCGCATCGTGCCAATGGCGATGCTAGTGTGTGCCAGAATATGGCCACGGCGCGCTGGGAGGTCGTACCGGAGGGCAGTGAGAACGATCACGAGCAGATACCTATAATTCAGGGTGGCGATGTACTTATCGTGGAGGATAAGAAGATCAAGGCCTTGTGGTCATACGTCGATAAGTACGATGAGGCTCTGCTACCTAACCTCGGGCACTGAAATCGGTCGTATGTCAGAAAGTTGCTTAAAGGAGACGTAATTAATGCAGATCATGGATTAGTTATTGAGATCATCGTGGGACGTTAGTGTTGTTTAGTATACAAATCCTTTCTTGTCTATGATGGTCTATACGTGGCGAGTAGCCTTTTAGCACCAATCCGTCCTAAACATCATCGGTACTTTTGTGAGACTCTTGTGTGTATATGTTACTCTGTGAAGCGATGTGAACCTTACTTGCCGTGATTATGTGCCTAGCACTCGAGTCATCATCGTGAAGTCTATCCCAGTTCCTTTTTACCGACACAGTAGTGCGTGTTTTACCATGAGGTGCAAGTGCATAGAGAGGTGTATCGTGACTGTAAGGCATTCCCTGAGACGACTTAAAATTAGTAATAGACCTTAATTATATTTAATATGCAAGTGCAAGAGAAAGTATAACTTATAGCTACTATATTTAAACTAATATATAAATAACCTTATGTAATATTAACTTCTTAACCTCTCTTTGTATATAATATATAATTTTTTTAAAACCTTTAAGTTAATTATTAAAAAAAAAAAAGATTTATACCTTAATTATATAAGAATATTAAGTGTATTAGGCCTGGTATAATAACCTTTAAATATATATACCAGGCCCGGTATATATACTCCTTGCTAACTTAAACTTATATATTACTAATCCTCTAAAATCTCTAGAGCTCATAGGGGCTAAAATGACGTGACCTAGAGCCAAACAACTATTTTAATACAGCGTACCTTGCAATGTTTCTTATAGTTATAGTATTACATTAATTACTGCCGAAATTTGCCAAGCATGTCTTTACTCAAGTCCACATGTCTGAACTGCAGGGAGAAGCATCTGAAGTGTGACGGGTTCACGCCTCGTTGTACACGCTGCTCTGAAGCAATGCTCCACTGCGATTATATTCCTTCTCGCAGAGGTCGAAAAACTGCATTTCGATTCAACGGCGCAAGTCATATTCCGTTCCTGGCTTCAAACCCGAGTTCCCCTCCGATAGATATCATTCAATCTCCCTTTGTGCCATTATCGGACCCCTTATCCGAGGCTGTCTTCCCAATACGCTTTGATGGCGGTTCTGATATAAGCAACACAACTGGCCCACGGACAGCCTCGGAGAACAACAGCGCAAGGATAGACAAGGTCTATTTGACCCTCTCCAACACCTACTTCACTCCCAACAGTGATCCGATGGTGTGGATGCACATATACTACGCCAAGTTTCACAGAGCTCATTCATTCTTGCCGCCAATAAGCTCGATGTTCCTTTTCAATCCCCCAAATTACCTGCTCAAGACAATGGAGTTTGCTGTCATGCACTACTCATCTGTTCCACCCATGGACGATCAGTTGCGATATATGTCTGGTCTTGTTGTTGATGCAGAAAATTCGCTGCCGAGGGTTCAAGCGCTCATTATCCTTTCGATCTTAGCACACTCAACAGGGCAGGCAAAGTTAGCAAGAGAATTTCTGGAGGCAGCTGTACACTCGGCCTTGGAGATCCACCTCAATCAGAAAGAATTTGTGTTTCCTACCGAAGGTGGTGGAAAAAACATATTCCAAGAAAGTGCCCGACGTACATGGTGGCAGTTGTTTGTCTTAGATACTCTCCTTGCCGCTCTCCAGGCTGGGGGAACTCTAGTCATCAAAACCAACCAACCTGAAGTCTTGCTTCCCGAAGAAGACTACCTTTTTGAAGAGACATCCTGTGTTTTGTCGAACGACTCCATCCATGATCTCGATAGCCGCTTGTTGTCTGGGGAGGACCGCACTTTCCCTTCATTTGCCTACCTGGTCGAGGCATGTCTAATCTTTCGAGATGTCCTGGTTCAGATACGCTGCCCGAATACAGTGAGTCCGGGCGACCATCAAGCGCTGGACTCCAGAGTGGCTTTATGGTTCAACCTACTACCGGAGGAAAAGCGACAGGTAGTCAAATTCGACGGAAGTACTGATGAGACCATGTTTCAGGCACATCTGATAGCCCATTGTGCTCGGATCTATTTGAACCTGCCCTATTCGTGTCTGATGTCGCCTATGACTCACATGCGACGTATAATTTGCAGTGAACCTGGCATTGAATTTCCGTCACCTCGGGGCGCACTTCATACATTCAAGGTTCTCCACGCGGCGAGGGGAATCACTGAGTTAGCGAGTCTCCCCGTGTCTCTCAATTCTCATACGCCCTTCTTCATCTGTTTCGTGGTCCTGAGCTCAGTTGTCCATGTGGGAGCTTGTTTCGCACTGCAGAATGAGGTAAAAGAGAGCCATCGGCACCATCTTGGGTTGAATCTAAGTGTTTTGGACGAGATGGGAAAAGTGTGGTCGCTGGCTTCGCTTTCTAAGGTGCACATTAGACAAGCAGCACAAGATGCTCTCAGTTTCCGGCAGTCAATAGACTCTATTTTAGATGTCGAGTAGAATGTAGTTTGCTATTAAATAAACTACATCAATTTGAGGGCTTTGCATTGTAATGGAGGCCATGCCCGAACTGAAAAGTCGGATCCTTTGTATCAAATGGGACATCCTCTTTGGACCTCGTAACCGCCGCCATAGATGATGGGAGATCAAATGGCAGGCTCCCCTTTGGACTCGCGCCCCCAATGCCAAATATAACGTCCAGAAAGGATTCGTCGCTGCTACCATAACTGGCAGTCACTGCAGAAGCCTGATTAACGAGTTCAGTGATGGCCGCCGGGCGATCCAAGTAAACATCTACGATCGAGACAAGGGCTGAAGCAATGATAGTAGCTTGGCGCTTTTTCTCTGCCGGCGAGTACTCGAGACTCCCTGCGTGATATTGAGCCTCAAACCCCTTCAATCTCGGCTGAAATGGTGCTTGAAGGCTATCGTAAGGTGCAGTATCCCTCGCAGAGGCCTGCTTGAACTATTGTAAAGAACACGATTTTTCCACTATTTAAGCATAATAACCTTTGCTCACACGATTGGTGCTTGAAGGCGTAGAATGACGATGTCTGCATCGTTGGGCTCCTCAGTTACTCTCAAACTGTACTTGGCTCTGAGTAGCCCAGCATCAATTCCTTCAATATATGCTAATTTCCCTTTCAGGTCAGAAGCTTGAAGTGGCAAAACCTCCTGGTTATTGGTAAGAAGGGTGATGCTCGAACGCTGAGCTGCTTCGCCTTGGGCGATGAAGTCCGGTTGGCCCACAATCTTGACAGCCTCCTCGGGATCGATGTACGGGGAGTCGAACAAACCCAACTCGAACTTTTCTGACAAAAGTTTTCGTACAGATGTGTCAAGTCGTTCCTCGGAAATGAAACCTTTCTCGACCGCTTCAATGACGAGCTCCGGTAGCCATTCACCTCCTAGCTGATCACAGCCCGCATCGATGATTTTTACGACCCTCTCCAGAGCACTTAGATGCTCAACGCCCCATGCGCGAGCTGGCAAAAGCTCTCCACAAATCTCGGCGTCTGTCACCAGACCCCAATCTGAGCAAACAATACCTTGAAAGCCCAGATCTTCCTTTAACAAAACTGTGACAATCCCTTTGTGAAACCCGAAGCCGACCTCTTCTGACAACTTTGGATCCTTCAGCCCAATTGGCTTGCTGTAGTAGGGCATCATCTGTCTTGTTCCTGCTTCAATTGCTTGTCGGAATGGTTGAAGGTGATATTCAAGACTATCTCCTGGGTAGATTTGGTCTTTTCCATAAGTAAAGTGGGAGTCCTCGCCGTCTTTCTCTGGTCCAGCGCCTGGGAAATGCTTCGTCATAGTACTGACACTATGGGTGCTTAGCTTCCCAATACCACCAGAGAGGTGGGGAGCTTGAAGGCCCCTGATGTAAGCTTCTGTAAGCTTGCCTGATAGCTCTGCGCTCTCGCCGAATGTACCGTTCAGTCGCGCCCATCGATATTCTGTTGCTAAGTCGGCCTGTGGGCTCAAAGCTAGCCGAAGACCAAGAGCGAGATACTCCTGTCGAACAATATTGGCGAACTGCTTGACAAGAGCTGCATCTCTCAAAGCAGCCAAGCCAAGAGTTTCGGGCCACTGGCTAAGAGAACCCGCCCGTGAGCTGGATCCAACAGCTCCTGCATAGTGGTTTCGTGGGTCCGTGGATAAAGTGATGGGTATCCCCAATCTGGTTCCTTCGACCGCAAGGCGCTGGACTTTGTTATACCACTCAGCAGTCTCTCGGACGTCCACGACTGGACCAAGAAGGTTGAAGTGATTTATCAGTTTTCCCACGACCAATTCCTGGGTGCCGGGGACTGAAAACTCAGGATGGCCGTCAGACAGGCTTCCATCTTCGCCCGGTATAATCATTCCATGGAACAAAAGACCAGACTTTTCTTTCAATGTCATGCGGTTGATGAGATCGTTTACTCTATCGGGTATTGGCAGATCTGGATCCTCATATGACAAAGGGGCGCGCTTTTCAGCCTCGCAAGGTATTGAGGGGCTCATTTTCCTGGCTACTAGTGGTATCAAGCGGAGGTTGGGATGGGATTGAATCGCAAAATGGTTGCAGCACATTGTGACCTGCTTCAGATGTCTTTCTTAATATGTCGCTGGCGTCGTTTCGGACCGATGTTGCGCTTTTTTGGCGGCAATTGACGCAATATTAGGCCCACTCGCATATCGGCGAGGTTAAAATAGCGGCAGTGATAGAAAGAATTCTACTTGATTCGTCCTCGAACCATTACTGCAGTCTTTTTTATAGCTTGACACGATGTCGCCGACTCTAACTTGCAAAACCCACCTGTTAGAATGCCGGTTCAAAAGCATTTTTGACATGTTTCGAGAAGGTTGAATACCTCCCAGAGACATTTACCAGGTATAACATTAGTTTAGGGTAATGATGCTATTATCGCTCCAATGTTTTGTTGAGTAGACTATCGTAGTATTAATGCTATTGATTAACTAGTGGGTTTGTGTAACATGCTGTGGTCCCTTTCAGCGCAGAAAAGTGAAAGTAAATAGTCACAATTAACTACTGCTCATAGTTATAACATCTTATCTATACTCCTAACAAATACCGTCACATATTACAAGAGCACATGCCATACCTTCCAAAGTACCAAACCCCGTCGTTAGATTCAGCAACTCAACTATCTAGAAAGGCATCTCAAGCGTCGGGCGCCACTATGTCTGAGACACAACGACCTGATTAGGAATCTTTTCAGCCCGGAAAACAGCCTCAGAATCATCATTTCCTCCTGCTTGACAGACGTAGCTAGGGAACCTGCGGGTGGGAACTCGCTGGTCGAAGAGCTCATCAATCTCCGCCAAAGACCTCTTTTTGACTTCAGGAACAAAGAAAAAGACGAAGACCGCAGCCGCAACTGCAAATGACCCGTAGATAAATCCGACCTTACCCGAGATGTCACCCATCACATAAGGATTGGCGAAAGTGATGGCGCATCCAACAGCGTATGATGAAAATGCAGAAATGGCCACGCTCTTCTCTCTGACCAGGCTGCCGGGGATCTCGGCAGCGACGATCCAGGCAATAGGACCCCAGGTGACTTGAAATACGGCGAACCATAGCAAGAGCAAGGTGACTGCAGCCTTTTGAAGATCGGTCGATAGCCCTGCGGAGCCATTGCGCGTCAGGCCAGCGACGGTGAACATCAGAGCAGCTAGGAGTGCAGCTGACCAGAGTAAGAAACTACGTCGGCCGGCAGAATCGATAGTGACCATGGTGACCAGACTGGCAACGACTCCGATAACATATGTGAGCATGACAATGAGCAATGGCTCAGTGAAGCCAACTTGTACGAGGAAAACACCAAGGTAATTGGCAATAAATGGGATGCCAAGGGCTTGTTGCGCCACTTGGACACCCACGGTGATGATAATCCGCCTAAGATTGATGCCCTTGAAACACTCCAGATAGGAGTTAACTTTTGTCTTGCTGTCGTTATCCAAAGCCTGTTTAAGTAGAGTGATCTCATTCCCAGCCTCGAAGGAAGGTCCTCGTAAGATTGAGAGCGAGTGTGTCGCGTCCTCCAATCTTCCTTGGGTAACCAGCCAGCGCGGTGATTCAGGAAGGACGAAAAGTCCAGCCAAGCACAGGACCGGGCTTGCCAGCTGAGCTACAACAACACCCCTCCACGACCACTGGGAGTCTACATGCCGACTGAGGTAGAAGACAAGACTAGAAGCCAACGCGCCGAGCATCAACGCTCCGTTGTAGGTTGTCGTCATAAGACCTCGTAGTGACCCAGTGGAGCACTCGGCCTGGTAAACGGGTACGACGTTGGTAGCGATTCCACCTGATAAGTAGACTATGACACGACCGACAATGAGTTGTGCGAAGCTGTTGGACGCAGTAGCCTCGATGATAATCCCAACAACAGCGATGAGTGGCTGGATAAGAAGGGTTCTCCAACGTCCAAGTCTCTCGTTGAGGATAGCGCCTAGAAGAAGACCAATAACGACAGCTACTGTGCCCAGACCAGTGCCTATTGACTGCTGGGTCTTCGTCATGGCCCAAGACTCAGTTGCAGCATCATAATGCCCAAAGGCTGCAGTGAACTGGGGAGAACTGAGCGCGCCTCCCCACCAACCCTGATCGAAACCAAACCCCGTCGAGGCCATAGACCCAAAGAAGGCCACTGACAACATGCGCCAGGAAAGGTCTTCCCAGACAGGGGCAAAGGATGCCTTGAGACGGTTCATGATGAAGATGATTGATCAAAACAATGTGGGCTGAATATCTTTAAAATTGGATCGACTTGTAAGAGACATCGAATTGACGGGAAGCTTACTATTGATGCGTTTAACAAGCTGGGATGAGCGGAAATATTTATCAACACCAGCATCGGTCGCGTTGTGAGACTGGTGAACGCTTTGATGTTCGTGATTTTGGTGGCTTCCTCGTTTGGAATGACGCCTTATGAACGAATAACCAACTACTCCTGGTCAAACAATTCTGCTTTTGCCATTACTCGGCCAATTTTGCAGTGTGTGGAAGCGTTCAATCGTTTATCAATTGCCGCTAGTACTAGACTCGCCGATATGGTGGAGCTAGACACACCCGACATCTCTCATCCTGTGCTAGAGTCGGCGAACGGGTGGGGCAGAAAACTCTCCTATCGATGGTGTGCTTGCATGGCCGGGTTCATGTGGTTCTAGATAGGTAGGTAGTTAAGTACAACTGCACTCTAGGAAAGCTTGACACGACATACGAATTCGAGTGAAATGCATCCAGGCGAATTGACAAGTATCGACCTCATCACGCCTGTCACTGCATCGATCGACAATGTCCAACGAGTACCTCTTCAACCTCGGGAACCACACCCGCCCGATCACCACATCTTCACCAGACGCCCAGCTATGGTTCAATCGAGGCCTCATCTGGGCCAACAGTTACAACCATGAAGAGGCTGCACGCTGTTTTACACGAGCCGCAGAGCACGACCCGAAATGTGCCATGGCCTATTGGGGCTATGCGTATTCCATCGGACCCAATTACAACAAAGCCTGGGTTCGGTTTGACCGATCAGATCTCATTGAAACTATTCATAAGGCGAATGTTGCTTTGAATACCGCTGATAGCCTTGCACCCCATGCAAGCCCCGTCGAGCAAGCATTGATTCATGCCTTACGTTATCGGTTTCCCGGCCCCGATCAAATTCCGGATAATATCAACGACATGACAAGATGGGATGTGCATTATGTAGATGCCATGCGTCCGGTATATCGGTCATTCTCAGACGACATGGACGTAGTCGGAGTCTTTGTCGAGGCACTTATCTCAGTCTCCCCGCGCGCGCTTTGGGACCTGGATAGTGGCGAACCAGTCGGACCAAACACTGTTGAAGCTAGGCAAGCTATTGAATCTGCGCTTGAGACCGCGGACGGTCGCAAACATCCTGCACTGCCACACTTGTACATCCATCTCATGGAAATGTCTCCTTTCCCTGAACTTGCCTTGCCGGCTGCTGATCGACTACGGCGTGTCGTGCCCGATGGTTCACACATGTCGCATATGGCAACGCACATTGACGCAGCTTGCGGTCGGTGGGACCGGGTGATTGAGTCTAATGAGATTGCTGCTGTGAGAGATGATGTCTACTTCTCCCTGCAGCATGGTTCAGTCTTATACACCATGTACAGGGCCCACAATGTCTTTACAAAAGCATACGGCGGTATCATGGCTGGTCGATTCGAGGTCGCCTTGGAAGCTTCAAAGCGCTTATACGACATAATCACCCCAGAATTATTATCTATCGAAAGCCCTCCGCTTACCGACTGGATCGAGAGCCTATTAGGTACGATCGCGCACACACTTGTTCGATTTGGTCGATGGGAGGATATACTCCGACTTGAAGTTCCAGCAGACCAAAAAATGTTCGTCTCCACGACAGCCATGATACGGTACGCCAAGGCTATCGCTTTGGCTGTCTTGGGTCGCATAGGTGAGGCGGAAGCCGCACAAGCTGTGTTCGAACAAGCCAGGGCTGCAGTCCCATTCTCCCGCCTCAATAGCTTACCGAGCAGAGATCAGGATGTTCTCAAGGTCGCATCCGCTATGCTCAAAGGTGAATTAGAGTATAGAAAGGGGAGTTTTGATGATGCCTTTCGTCATCTTCGTGAGGCAGTCCGACTTGAGGACGCCCTACCGTATTGTGACCCACCACCATGGTTGCAACCCTCCCGCCATGCCCTTGGTGCTCTACTGTTAGAACAACGTAGGGTCAAAAAGGCCGAGGAAGTCTATCGTGACGATCTTGGATTCGGGAAATCTCTTGCCCGACGTCGCGCAAGGGTCAATAACGTCTTCGGATTACATGGGCTTTACGAATGCTTAATGATACTCGAGAAAAATGACGAAGCCAGGGTTATCAAAATCCCGCTGGATATCGCTCTAGCATCTGCCGATATAGACATCGGAGCTTCCTGCTTTTGCCGCCTTGAGAACTCAGTGAACAGCGATGCCGGGGGCGAAGTGAACCCTCACTGTTCTTTAAAGGAGAAGGCAGTCCATAATGGTTGCTGTGAAGTGATTTTATAACCATACGCTCACACAGTTACCAAAAGTCAAGGTTTCAAGCTGCATGGTAAGAAATCTTATACCTCAGTAAGATGACTCCTCTTCCCTCCCTTAAGGACTATAAAACCCTGCTCTTCTTCGTTAGGGAGGATTCAAAAGAGAATACATGGCTCTGCGCGTACCGTGTACAAGGCTCGTGGGAGAAAGTTAAGAAGCAGTTAGAGGCATTGAGAGAATTGAATTTTAACGCCGATGAATGAAACTCCTGTGACTTCAGACGTCTTAGATAATGTTTGATAATATATGGATGCATATGCACCAAAGAAGCTGCTTAGCTGAGATTGCATCTTTCCTGAGAGTGTATACTGAGGGTTAACTCAGCCCCAAGGAAGCTAGATGAAAACTGAGTCGTCGTTTGCTCTGCTCAACCTCACTCGCCCGAAAACGTGTCCACAGACCTCCACTTCCAATTTCTAAACCTATGGTGAGCCATCACGTCCGGGCCCCAGTAGCTGATAACGTCTTCCGCACTCAATTCCCTCCAGTATTTCTCAAATTCAGGCGGCCGGGGTGCCGACGTGTTCACTCCCTCCGACCAAGCCGGTTTCGACTTATCTTCTGCCCACCACTCGCCAGTAGTCTTACACCCCTTGCTACGTTTGCACCGTTTTCCACAGGACGGACACTTGTAAGCCTTCCAGTCTTCTTCATGCTCGCGTTTCCACAGTTCACTTTTTCCGTGTGGATATGAGCAGCATCGACTTGTGTGACCCATCTTGTTCTTCAATCTGTTGTCATAGTATTGTTTGCTCGCTTCTTCAGTGTCGTACTTTTGTGGCTCGCCATGGCGTAGAGAATCTCGGTGTAGGTTGTGCATCGATGTCCAGCAAAGTGAGCCTCGAAGAAGGCGAGATTCAAGAACGTAGTCGCTCGAGGCGAGCATGACTGAGTCACATATATCGTCTGTCGTAAATTCTGTCGGTGTTGATAATTCCACTGTTTTCATTCTCACGCCCTCTTTCTCCAGTCGCTGCAAAAGTTGTTTGTTTGCTGGATCAGCAACCTGCGCCTCTGAGAGATAGACTTCAAAGTCGGCACGCGATAATCTCCAGCTGTCTGGCTGTGAGTTCTGCAGAAGCCAGTCTAGCGCAAGAGAGTCTGCGCCAGTAGAATGGCCTAGAATGTAGTGATGATGGAGGCCTGGGGGAGATGAGCTGCGATATCGACGCCAGTGGTTGTGAGACTCTTGAGGAACGCTTTGACCGACCCAGAACCCCAACCATGTCCTGATATTAAGCCAATCGCACTCGACGTAATCATCTTCAGTTTCCTTGTCGAGAATGGTTCGTATGTAAGCGACTCTCGTTGTCGTCGTAGTCGTAGTAGGATTTGTGTCTTCCATTGGTATTCATGCGTTTCTGGTCTGGCCTCTAGACAATCCTTTCACTGCCGATTCAGGTCACAATAGCAAACTTGAGAACTTGTCAAAGAAGGGAGGGCTGTGGTGATGTAAGACTTTTTGTAGGTTATGGTACGATTTTGCTGCATGATCAAATGCTTTGACGTTCAGAAAACGGCCAGTGACTCATCGCTGATCGTATTCTTTGCTAAGCAATATCATCAATGGCGCTAATAAAGATCGAGTAATGGGAGTAGCTCAGGCGGCCGCTCGAAAATCGATCGCTACTGGACAATTAACGCACTGATCAATAGACTTCAATTTTGCGCTATGGTAGTGAACAGAAAAGTTACACTGACACAATAATGCGACGACACCAGGGTATGTGCCCATGAGGATAGATTACCAGCCTTGGAATGATACACCATCCAGAGGTATTTGCGAGCGCAGGGCAAGTTATTAACCCATATGATGCCGCCTGATATGCTTAATAAGATTCGAAGACTATTCGAAGGGCATTCTAGAGAGAGGAGTATGATTTAATTGATATGAAAGACGAGGACGTTACCACAGCATTTACTTGATCGACAAGCAGCCGCAGAGTCGTCTGGCATTAGCATCAAGTTTCTATCCTTAAGGCTAATACCCTGGAGCCTCATCTAATTTGCGTAGTGTCGATCGAATCCCATCGATCAAATTTGATTCCTTGGAGCGAAGCTCACGAGCACGTCTAATCTCCACCACCTCGACACCGTTCAAAATAATGTTGAGAGTAGCTTTTGTGGTCTCCCGGAATGAACCTTCGCGTTCCTTTTCGTATGTAGGATGTCTAGAAATGAATCGGCCCTAGTATAGATTCTAAGCTGTCATGAAAGTAGTCTCCATTCCGTTCAACTTTTCTCCTACTTCTGAAGCGGCTGCTAGAGTGAGAAACTCCACGCTTCGGACGTTCGATTGAGAGGGCGAAAGGTCAGGATTGTCCTTGAAATCAAAGTGGTCCAATAGTCTCTGAGTGCTATATCCCTTATCCGTTACATATCGCTATGCAAAGTTGTCGAAACATAGAAGATAGAAAACAAGGCCGTAGTCGGAAATCTCTCAAGAACGCGTGTATGCGCCCGAGTACGATGGTGCAGGCGAATATTTCTCGTACTCGACTCTGTTGCGGTTGATGACCAGTGAGCGATTATTTTTGATATTTGCAGCCTGCTGAGGAGCACCATTTTGGCAGGTATCAGCGTAACCTAGGCTGATACACCTCTGGCAAGGTCTCTCTTCGTCTAGACAGATGTCAGCGTAGATATTCACAATGAAAAACTAATAGCTCGAATCAGAACAAAGGGCGCATGAATGCACAATGTTGGCGCGACCGCCACAAGAAGACTTACCACACCGTATACGAGCCTCTTGGCATGTAACGCACGCAGCCCGGCGCGCAGCTCGGCACTCAGCACTTTCGCGAGCAAATTCTGTGATCTCTTCGCGAGTTAAGCGGCCCAAAACCGCGACATAGTCAGGGCGAGCCCCATAACGCACACCAGCCCGTTCAAGCACCTCGGGACTAACATGCTCCCGGTTCATCATAGTCCAACTAGCATCGGGGGCGATCTCATTGCCCCACTGGCCAGAAGCAAACCCATGAATCATGATTCGTACATTACCATCATAAGTTAGAAGATCAATAGTGCTTAGATATCGGACAGGAATAGGCGTAAGGGGCGGAGATGCCCTCTGCTCCTTTTGTATCCTAGGGTGGGGTGATGCTTCCTCGCTCAAGAGTCCTAAATCGCGGTTGGTATTGGCGTGAGCTTCCAGTTTGTTTCGGAATCGTCCATTATATCGAGAGTCGTCCTCCTCTAGGATAGCACGTTGGGTATCTGGGTTAGCATACCGATACGTTCGGTCCCTCGGATCCTCGTTTCTAAAGTCGCGATCACCGTCACTCGAGGGTACTAGACTCGCATCATGCGTCTTTCCTTTCTCCTTCTTCAACAGAACTCCTTTGTCGCTCTCATCCTCAATACCAGTGACCTTAGCTGATTTGTCTGAATCAACTTCCTCTTTTGGTGGTACCATGGCGCTCTGAGAATCCATCAACAAAGTCATGAGTACCTCGCTCCCAGATTTGACACCGTAATCTCGAACAGGCACATCAGGACCTTCTAGCTCAGGGTGTTCTATCTCATTTATCTTATAGAAAAGCGCAATTCTCTTGCTATGTCTAGGAAGATTTAATATCAGTGCCGCATGATCTTGAACATGGGATACGAGCACCCTGCCAGCGTCAATAGTGGAAGCGGGAAAGGAGACGGGATGTTTGATTCCTCCGTATGCGAGATAAATCTTGTCGTCTGGCGTCGCTAAAACTTGGGAACCCTCTCCGAAGTTTTCGGCTACAATGGCGGGTGCATTGTGTGGAGGCTGGGTTTCAGGAGGAATGCGATGCTCCAACTGGTACCTTCTCCGCCATTCTTTGTCTTCTTCCCATTCAGCTGACCATCCAGCTAACCATCCAGCTGAAGGATTTGTTTCCGAAGCCGGTTGCGCAGAAGAATCAAAAGGCGCTGTTCCGAAGATTTTGGCCTCACCCTCGTCAGATGCTGCTTCTGCTTCTTGTTCGTCTTCATTGGTTTGATCACCGCTGTCCTCTTCATCTCCTGGAAGCTGGGGCAGCGCAAAGAGAGCCAGATCTTCTTGGTGACGGCCCACATGACGCTGATACTGCTTGAGAGAAAATAGAGTCTCTTTACATAAAGGGCAATCGGCCGTGTCATTCAGAGATCTTGGTCGCTCGCATATGCTGAGAAGACTGTTGAGATGGGTTGAGTCCGAGGTCGCTCCGTGCACTATTGCCAGGTGAATTTTCATTTCTTCAAGGGATACAAAAGCCTTATTACATCCGAGACTGCAGACCCATGTCTTCCAGTGGTATTTCCGGACATGGTCTGACCATTGGTAGCGTCTCTGGAAGTCTTGGTCTGGAGCTGGACAGTCCTGCTCGACGCATATGTACGGGCAAAGGTCAGAAAATACATGCTTCCTATGACAACAAGTCAGCGTGTTCTTTTGGGGGCATCAAATAGTACTCACTTCCAGAGGCGCCTCGATTGTATCGATATCATCATGAAGCAGAACGGGCACTCGAAAGGCCCATCCTCAGCTTCCGGTGGAAGAGCCGGCACTTTTCGCCGTTCTGCGTTTGCAGCAGATGTTGCGTACGACGTTTGTGACCGTCCAGCATCCGACGCATCGTCATCCTGTTCCAACGGAGTTGGTCCATCCAAATTGAGTTTCTGGGGAAGCGAAGATGCTACAGTGGTTTGTGCAGCGTCCATTATGCCGTCTTCCAAGCCACTTGACAGTTTTTGATGATGCATCTCTCGATATTTGAAGTACTGCCGTCGACGAGAAATTGCCTTGCCGAGTCTCTCGACAACGGGTGTTGAAGCTGTGGTAAACTTACTACGGACATGTTCGACGTCGAATGACTCAAAATGGGATGTGTCGGTCAGGGCGGCCTTCTTGAATCGATCGTGGGGGGAAGGATTGTGATTAGACACTGAGAGTCGGAAGAGACAGTTGATGTCTTCAATAATACCAGTGAATATCTGCGATATTTCGGACGGTGCTGCCGGGTCTATCTTGAAGTCGCTATCATCGTCGGAATCATCACCATCCGCGATATCTGGAGGGGGCAGATTTTGGTCCCATGGCGTTGTCTCTCCCATGAGTATATCCTTTGCTACTACTGTTAGGACAAAGTGGCTGCGCGAGCAGATCGTCTGTATCTTACCGTCATCAAGTGACTCTTGCAGGTCTTGCAGAAGTTCGATGACCTGGTCCCGAATGTTTGATGCATCCCGAAGCCGATGATCAAGGGAGCTTCTTCCTCTTCTATGGGCACCAATATTGCCACTCCAGACTTTGAACCTACTCAGCTCATTTTTGAGTCTCAACAAAGATACATCGTCGACATCATCAGGACGGATGATCTCTTTTGACACGGCATTTGCCCAGATAACAGGCGCATTGCAGAGGCTGTTGAAGCTTTTCAGACATGCCGAAACATGTAGCGATTGATTCCATGTTTACATGTCAGCATTGAGATGTTTGAGGTATTTCTGATTGTGCGAGTAGAACTCAAGAGTCCTGGAGATCTCGCTCCTGCTGACCAATTATCCGCGTTTGTTATCATCACCTGCAGCTCAGCCGCAAAACCCCTCTTCTTTCCTCTTACCTACCCTTGTCAGCAGTAGAGCCTCAAAACTCTCCCTTCTTCACTTGACCCATACCTTTGCGCTCCTCAAAATGTCCGGCTTCGAGGTCGCCGGTATAGTCCTCGGCAGTATACCCATCGTGGTCTCGGCATTGGAGTTTTACATGAAAGGGCTTGGCACCCTTCAAAACTTCCGATCTTACAAACGGATCCTCAAAAGCCTCATATTGACCCTCAAGACCGAGCATGTCAACCTACAGAACATTTGCGAGAAGCTTCTTGTGGGCATCGCACCACAAACACGTATCGAGGAGATGATTCGAGATCCATTCGGGGAACTTTGGAAAGAAACTGAAATCTTCAACAAACTACGTTTGAGACTTTGGACATCACTGCAAGTCTTTGATGAGAGAGTGCAAGATATGAGAGAAGCTATCGAGGAAATGATGGAGAAGCTGAATTGTGGCCCAAGTAACACAGTAAATAACAACACTCACCATCTGTCTGTCTTTCTGGGAGAAAGAGCTAACACGAACGAGACTGAGAAGGAAGAAGCCTCGCCATTAAGGAAACAATTGAAACGTGCGACATTCATCCTCCAGAAGTCAAACCATGAGGAAGTCTTGACAAGAATTCGTGACGGTGTCTCGGCTCTTCAGAGACTAGCCATTCTGAATACAGACCTCGAGTCAGAAAGAAAGTCCCGCTCGCAGGGACGGCTGAACCGACTAGTCAGCGGGATGTTGAACGGTATGTATCACGCACTGCAGTCAGCTATGGCTTGCAAATGCCGATCATTACACGACGTGGGCTTGAGGTTAACGCCTCCATCGCTGACTGTTATTCCTGAGGATGACGATGAGGATATTATCAGAGAGCTACAGTTTCGTCTTGCTATTTCACACATGCAAGCCATCCCAACTTCATTTTCTAGGCAATGGGACGAGATCCTTCTCAAGAGTGGGGAGGAATCTAACAAATCGACAATGTCAGTCACCACACAGACCACAATCTCTTCGAAAAAGAGCGTTGGATTTACTGTTCCATCACCAGCAATCAACACAGCAAATGGAACACAATCCACAGTTATCCTTCAACCAGCAATGGCAAATCTTACCCTGAGCACAGGACGAATGATGGCAAATACCGAACACTCGCGACACATCCACAACCTCTGCGAAGCCATGCAGGAGATGGGAAAGAAGCAACAAGGGGAGAAATGTGGCCATATTCAAGACTCTCGCGCGCGAAAGACCCACAAGTACGATGTATATACCCTTGAGTCCTTGGGCAGTAGCGACGAGTGGTCTCTGGTACCTTTGAAGCAAGTCCTCCAGCATCCAACATTGCTCTATGGCGACAAGCTGCGTCTAGCTTGGATGATCGCATGTAGCGTGTTGCAGATGCAAGGCACACCTTGGATTTCAAGCATTCCCCGGAGCGAGGACATCTACATCGTCCAAAAAGGAGGAGTGTCTCAGTACCAGCACGTCTTTGTGCTCAGACATTTCCCCGAACAGGCCAAACCTGCACCTCCAACGCCATCACCTACCAACCCATTCATGCTGTATCTAGGTATAATTCTCATCGAATTGATCCTTGGTCAGTCAATAACAAGCCTTGAGTCAGCTCAAGGTCAAACACTGGAACCTGGTCTTCCTCGACATGTTCTCGACTACGAAATGGCAAACAAGTTCTTGGGCCGAGTGATGATGTTTGGAGGCTCCGGGTACTATAATGCAGTTGAACGGTGTTTGAGGTCAAGTATGTACAGGATGGGTGATGGTCTATGCTTTCTTCAAAGCGATGTAGTTGCTGGTATCATCACTCCACTTGAGCAGGACTTGAAGAGAATAGTGGTCTAGCAAAGCTAATACAGATGGTACACACTTCAAAGGACTGGGCCAGCCTAGCAATGTGCTGGGATAAATGCACAATAATAAGAGCTCCACCTGCTTGCAGTCAAACATTAGTTGTCACCCTTTTAATTATGTTATGGGTTGTGCTGTCGGCCTTGGATATATATAAGGTCCTGCCTCCACCTTTTGCAGATAGCACGTTTTTTCCACAGCCTCAAGCATGATAACCTTTTGATCATGCAGTGGCTCTTTGACTCTCAAAGTTTCAACAGATCCTTTGAAGGTTCTTGTTTAAGAACACCGCGTTTTCTTCCCTACCATATTCTCCAGAGGGTCGTTAGTAAGTACCAATGTGAATTACGTATTGTATTCATGAAGGGAGATATATATTACGCAACTAACTCCTCAAGATATATAAAAATCACATGCTTGGCAAATATACTTTTTTGTTGCCCACATGTATATGTACGATGAGATATTAAAACCATGTGTCTAACACACTTTGAACACAGTTTTCACTCTCTTAAGTCTGGAGCAACATAGAGCCGCGTGTTTAGACAACCGTATCCTGTAAAGAATAAGCTTTGTCTTTAAGTATTAGAAGCCCGACTTGTCACCCTGCTCGCTCCCTTTGATAACACATCGGCAACATCTCCCCAGTGTCTCATGGAGATATCGTTTATATCCCCCCTATAATACACCACACAGAGCCTTATAAAGATCTTTCTTATCCTCCGGATATAAAATGCTCTGTACTTTACCTACATTAGATAGCCCAATATCAGCTCCCTGACAAACTTTCCATATAACGTTTCAGTATATGGGAAGGTCGACCGCCCTCCCGTGATTCTCTTCTCTATCTTGGCTTCAGTGTCTGAAATACCACCTGGCTGCAACGTCCAGCTGAAAGACTATTGTGTGGGCTTCCCTCAGAAGTAAGTTTTGAAGGTATCCGCATGGGTACATAGTCTAAAGTACACGAGTTCCGAAACGTTGAAACACCTACTCCATAGTATATTTAGCCCAGATTTCCACGATGTAAAAACGAGTCTTAGACAAGTGACTAAAATGTCTGCCTATCAGCTCCGGGACATCCACTCCTTAAGTTTCCTGACGCCTTGTTGGACCTAGTGTCATTGAATATATGTTCCAACACATTGGCGGACGCAATAGAAGCCTCGGTGCTGAACCTGACCCACATTGCATCATGGGGACTGAGCTTTCCACTTGGCTCGTCTCCTTGAAGACTCTCGAGCCAAGCCTGTCGTCGGGGATGTGGCACCATGATACTATCCATCCAGCTTGTTACGTCAGTTTTGCTGAACAACTGTATGGCTCCCAACATCGCCGTTCTGCCGCCAAACTCGAAGGTTTTGACATTAGCTTCAACACCTTCGCCATCAAGCCAGTCCTGGACAAGGGTATGACCGCGGAGGAACCAATACAGGATCCAATGAGTCGTAAGGAGAATGACCAAGCATACCCCATCCCATCCCTTTTGGGCAGCCACAAAAGTCATAGCTGCAAGTTGAAGCAGGTTGGCAATCCAAAACCAGCAAGCGGCAATATGGGCTGTCCGCCCTTCAGGAATAATAAACATCGGTTTGTTAAGGAGAGTATCCACGATTCCTCGATCTCCGATATAAAGGTGCCACTCTGTGGCGTTTTGATGAGAAGCGGCAAGCATGCAAGCGTCGTGAGCTTCGTTATTCTTCAGGTACCCGGATGGTCGGCGTACTAGCACAGTCTTTGCTACAAACTGCGATACTGACGTACAGAAGAGGATTGCGGCGGTTCCGTAGGCCCCAGAAAGACAGAAAACGGCAACGAGACCTAGGAGGATAGTAAACCAAGCGGCTTGACATGGTATCGATAGTCGAATTTGGTTGAGACGGTGTCGTCGTGAACTTCGTACTTTTTTGTGGTTGAGTTGATATACATGGAGGATCTGGAACCGGCGAATATTGTCTTCTGCGGGCTGCTGAGCTTTGGGCATGAGGTCTGTTTTCTCATACTGAGCTGATGTGCATTTCAATTCTTTCTCAGAGCTGGTCTCTTTTCCCAGATCCCCCGAGTTTTGACCTCGCAGCGGAATGGGCAACTTCTCCGGCATTCTTTGCAGTGAATGCCCGCTTAGACTTCTGAGGGTTTCTGAAACGGAAGCACTAGCGGCACCGTTGGCACACGGGAAGGCACTCCCCCATCGGACGTCCCAGACAGTACGGCTTGAACCTCCCCTGGTGCTCGCGTAATCGAGAAACTTGTTTCCTTCTCTCAGTAGCCTTGCGAGGCCTGAGAGCGCACCGAGCCTGGGGAACAAGCCGATAGACAATCTCCCAAGCAGTGCTATCTCTCCAGTCACAAGATAATCATCTTGTTGGCTAGCGAGGTGGCATACGAGTGGGAGGATCGCTGCCCATTCAGCGATGATATCGGGGAGGGGTGGGCAAGGAATAAGTGAGACAAGGCCTAGCGACCCTTGTCCTGCCTCCGACTTAGTGAATATGGGCATTTGTTTGATCTCTAAATCGTATACAGTAGTGGTTATAGAGATAGTAGCAGCAAAATCTTGAGGAATATGTCTACAAGGTAAAGATAATGCGAATGATTGTGTTACCACGGCGTCCTTGGCGTCGTTAAGTACTGGAACATGGCGCCCTCGGTGGGGCGCGGGGCTTGAAAGGCTGACTTCCCGATGAAAGGCATCTACCTAGGCGCTCTCGCGGGCCCGACGGCTTCCTTTCAATCAAGGCTGAGATGTTGCAATTCAGGCTGCCCTTGAGTCATTATGTTCAGAAGATGGTGCTAGCTGTTGCGGCTGCGTTAATGCTAATCACGCGAGGTCCGTAGCCACGGGTATTTGTCCATCTTGAGAGCCAACCATGACCTGCATAGCAACGCTCCGCCACGTCAGCATGCGCCGCAGACAGACCAATGTCAAGTGTAAAAAACAGGATCTATTGCCATATCATCTACTTCAGGCAGTCACTTACGCAGCCACCCACTAACGAGTAGTGCTGACTACCCAGCAACCCATAAACCATGAGAATTCGCATCTTATGAAATGTAAATTTACGAGTGACTTACAATTCTATCTCTCAAGCATCTAGTAAACACTGCAAAACGATGCAGTTCCACATGGATGGACGTGAAAAAAACCACTGAAATTCCATCTTGTAGAGAAATCCCATCGACCCTATGCGGGCGAATCTCCATCAACTCCGAGAACGTTCCGCAGGGCATTAGTATACTAGCAAGTAATTGTTTCAAGGCCTCACTTACCATCATCATCTGCATTGTTTCGCGTGACATGTCATCACCTTTCCCGAATCCATCACCCACAAGTTTGAGCTTAGTTCTTTGGCGAGACAGGATAGTACTCTGTAATTGTGAGCAAGTGAATCATGAATCAAGCCCCAACCACGAACCTCTTCAATTGTGTCCACCATAAAGTATCGTGTGATCACGACCTGCTGAGTTTGTCCAAGACGGAGTGCTCGTCCAATTGCTTGAGATTCAATGGTTGGATTCCACTGAGGTTCCAAGAGATAAATACGGGATGCGACGGCAAGGTTCAGTCTTCAAAGCGTCAGTATCTATCGCCAATAAGTGTAGCCCATTTGTTAGTAGAGAACACCTACCCTGTTGCGCCAGTACCGAAGGTCATCAATAGAATATTTGCACCGTCCGGGGATCGGAAATGTCTGAGTACGTCAAGGCGTTCGGTCAAGGTGAGAGAGCCATTGATCACGACAAATGGTACTGCGTTGAGAGAAAGAATCTCACCAACAAGATCTAATGTTTTTTTCCAGCTAGAAAAGACAATGCTGAGAGTATTTATTGTGAGCTTTCTTAAGTCATCGAAACGTTTTGACAGACGCTGTACCTTTTTTGTAAAAAGTTCTTCTGAATGTCCTCGAGAAGCCGTAGCAACTTTGAAGGATAGTATTGATTAGAGCTGATGGAGTGGACGTTCTCTCCTCTTGTTGATGAGAAGATAGTAGGGAGATTCATTCCAACTCCCTCGGCACAAGTTGGACAACGCCCTTGCCGTGAAACATGCAGGGGAATGCAACTAGGACAGACCAAATGGCGACAAGGTGATATCGATATACCACCATCAATCCCCTCCCCATCGTTGATGGAGTAGATCATCCCGGAACAATAAGCGCACAGGTCTTGGTTGTCTTCATCTGCATCCAACGAGAGTTCTGTTGACTGTGACTGAACTGCAGGGATCTTACTGCCGTTGTTGCAGAACAATCGCAGTTTGAGGAGGGATTCCAACACTTTTGAAGTTTTGACCTTAGACTTTCCATGGAAACTGACCTCCATGTCTATCTCCCTCTTGCATTTCGCTATCAGTCCGCTGTACTCCACCCTCTCTAAAGGTGTGAAAGGGATCCGGCAAATCTAATAGTTCTTTTGTTCGGCGTAAGCAGATCGTCTGCAGAAGCGTCTGAAGGTTCCTAAAGCGATTTCTTGAGTCGGACGCTATTGGGTTGATAATGAACTTCCGATAAGCTGCTGGGTGCTCCAGTATTGGCACTTTGAGAAATGATACCAAGGCCCCAAGGTCTTCGAGACTGTTCTGAATAGGCGTACCAGTGAGACACCACCTGTGCTTCGCTGACAGCCTGGTAACGCCAAGGAATTGTTTCGTTGAGCGATTTCGGACGTCATGGGCTAGAAACGTATATATTAGTTCGCACCGCAGGTCACCAAGACTTTCTGATCCGTACCCTCGTCTAAGACGATCCTAAACCAGTCAATATTGGCCAGCGTGCTGTCTCCACGGCGGAATTCGGTTGCCACTGTAGCATAGGTAGTAAATACTATGTCACGGGCCGTGAGGAGGTGCTTTTCCTTTCGCCTCCCGACTTCGAGATGCCGATGGAATGAGAGGGCCCCTGGATACGTGTGTCTAGCTATGCAATTAGAGATGCCCTCAAGGAATCGAGATGGTCTGTGTTAGGAAGACAAACTTTCCAATCTCGTCGGCCCAATTATCAATCAATACTAAATTTCTATGAGCTGATGTGATTACCAATCTGTCGAAAACTTACAAGAAGATGGTGCTAAAATAAGAGTTGCTCTAGATGGAATTTTGGCCGAAGGCTGGGCTGAGCGTAGTTGGTTTCTGGAGGCCAAGAAGTCGTCTGCACGATTGAAAGACCCGGCAATAGCAGACAAGACCACCAACGATTTACCTAACCCCATTTCATCAGCGACAATACCTCCTTTGATCTCATCTGGTTGCGGACGCTTTGCGCCGCTGAAGACATGCTGGTAACTGTGGAGCGTACAAGTTAGCAGGATAGCTGTGTATCTTTCCATTAGATTGGTCTCCTACAAAGGTTCATCCTCATCAATATCATTGTACTTCCAAAGACCCAATTCAGAGGACATTTGATCCATTTCTCGGGTGTAGATGAAGTCGATGGCTTCCTTTTGATGTCTATTACCAGTTAGAGAAACCTATCACACTATTCTCACGTTTGATCTAGGATATCTTACAGAAGAAGCGTGCTTTTGATGCGATGGTCGACAGCTACATCTCTCAACATATCATGATGCGACAATGAATCCAGGATAGAATCCACTACTGCAGAGTTGTTGACTTGTGGCTCATAGCGTTCGCCTTGATCAGATGGTACGACGACATTGTCCGTTGATGAGAAAGGTAGGGTATTTTCACCACCGTTCACTCCAAGCGTGTCCACGACCACATCGCATGGATATCCTTCTATCTGGAGAAGATGCGGATTGTGGTATTCGACGCCATTTGGTCGATAAAGAGGTAATTGCAGAAAGATACCAGACTCAGAAAGGATGGTTCCAACCGAATCGGCATCTACTCTCGCACCAAAGACAGTAATTTCAACACGAAAGGATACTGAATTTCTCTGGCGTACGCTTTGAATTGCCTCTCTCAAAGATTCCTTCTGAACGAATGCTTGCATACGAACCGGCCGTTGGCTGGCTAGTGGAAGAAGACTGCTGCAAAATGCTTTGTTGAATCGAGCAAATACGAGACTATTGCACTCTAAGGCAAAATAATCTCCTTCTTTAACCACATTAAATGATCGAATTGGGCTCGGATTCCAGTTCTCATTTAGTGTGTCGAGCCTGTGTTCAATACAAAGTTGCGCGCTCACGTCAATAATCTGGGACAAATGTTAGTTAATGAACACGGTCTAGATTATCCCAATCTTTAACTAACGCTACCAAAGCATATCTCTATGATTGCTTCAGTATTCCATAACTCATAATCTTGTATCGCATTGGGTGGCGGCGGATCAAGTAGAATATGTTCAGTCTCTTCGAACGGCCATGACCGCTTGAGCGAAGACCCAGGAGTGTCGGACATTGTAAGTCGATCGAGTTCTAGTAGGGCACCAAGTCTGTGGCATACAGAAATAGTGATGCAGTTGCTATGGTTCTGTCGCAGTCGGTTTCGAAGTGTATGTCATCGACACTGATACCACGCAGCGTAAAGTACCTTGAACGGGATAATCTATACAAATCCGATACGTCACGTGGTCTGTGATGTACCCTGCGGCGGGGCTTTCCCTTAAGGCATGCAAGGCAGATTTGTTTTGCATGGCCATATGTACTGCCGTGTACCAACTTGGGGCCTGAAGAAAGACACTGACAGAAAGAAGGAAAGAAATATCGCTGATAATGGTACAGTACTTTTGGCACCTGATTTTGTTTATTTTATTTCTGCAGACCAATGTTGCTATTTCTTTACAGCCCCTGATCCAATATTATGGCTTGGCGGCTGAGTATGAAACTCGAGAATTGCCAAGTGAAGGCTTTTGGTATATTTATTGGCTACTTGGCCCATTGCAGGTTGTCATATCCAATATTGCGGCTCAGCAGATGTGCCCAGGTGGCAGGCTTAGTGAAACGGAATGCACCACTTGAAGTCCAGAATTGCCAAGGGAAAGGTTTCGGTACGTTGATTGGATACATTTCAATCTGCCTCAGGGATCGTCACAAATCAGAATGCTTACAGGGATGCCCACTCACCGATGGTCCGCGGCTGCATACCGAGTGGGTTGCCTCGTAGTGTCATGTGCAGCTGCCATTCACCTTACCAATAGTGATCATTGGCGTTCTTATTGCTCGAATTTTAGCCACTGTGGGTCGTCTGACCAACGCTCGCAAGTGCCTAGTGAGGCTGAATCTACAATTACCGGGGTACTTCAGGGGCTACTGTATGGCAGACACTTGAAAAGTCGTTTGCAGCACGGATGTGTTCAACCCCCTCCACGCCGAGCACCATCTTCAGGGCCTATTGTCTTTCGGGCGTATTCGTTGTAGTTGAGCGGTTGAGAATCGCCAGCAATGGATCGCAGTTCGTCATTAACAGCCTTAACAGGCTTCGAGAAGCCTTTGACAGATTTCCAAAATGCCTTGACAAGAAGGGATAAAGAGAATTTCAAAAATACGACATTCGAGGAACTGCGTAAAACAATTGCAGAGCTTCAAGCCAAACAGCACTCAGAACGACGACTGCAAAACCCAAATCGGTTGAGACTATTCCTTCAAACAATTGGGCAATACGCGACAACAGTCGAGAAATCATGCCGTGATAACCAATTTACTAGATTCTTATGGGTAAGTACCTACGATATTCAGCGTCTCGTTGCCAGAACTAAAATCTTCAAAGGGACCCATCGCATTTCTGTTACAGGTACTATCAGCACCTCTATCTATCTCAATTCAAGAACTCATAGCAGCCATAGGAAACCAGTAAACATGAAAAGGCATTCAACGAGCTTATCGAACTTTACAGACAGATCGGAGAAAGTCTACCGGTTGACTTTGACTACCAGAGCCTTCTCAGTACCAAGCCACACATGATTCAAGTACTATCCCTTATTTACAAAGATATCCTTCATTTTCACCAGGTTGCTCTGCGTTATTTCCAACAAAGAGGTTAGTATCGACACCCCTCAGCAGGGTTCCCCATAGCTTACGGCGCATACATAGAATGGCAGGCACTGTTTGATAGCACGTGGTGGACTTATCAATCCGAGTTTTCTAGCATCATTTTCAAGATTGCCCAGAACCGAAGTCTCATCGAAAGCGAAACTAGCGATACCCAGATTGAAGAGTCGCAAGAATCTCAACATACAGCGGACCAAAGACTAGAAGTGGAGAAGGAAGAAGAGAAGTTGCGCCGATTAAAGGTTATATACGATTGGCTTCGGGCTACAAGCTCCGATACAGATCAACACTACCTTTCTGAACTCCGGGCCGGCTATCCCGGAACTGGAAGGTGGCTTTTCAACAACCCGTTGTTTCAAGACTGGTTTAATCCGCGGTTCCCAGCAATTCCACCATTGCTATGGCTCAATGGTGTACCTGGTGCAGGTGAGATTCCCAACTAGTGCTGATACTCAAGTCATCGCTCTAATATTTGAGTATCAAGGCAAGACAGTCCTCGCTTCTCTTGTGGTAGAAGAAGCCCAGGAACTTGACTCGAAGCCCACAGTGTTGTTCTTCTACTTTCAACAGAGCAACTCAAAGAAAGACAACTTCTCCGCTCTTGCTTTAAGTATTCTTTCACAACTTCTCCAACAGGATAACGATTTACTTATCTACTTCTATCAAAAGTGTTGTGAGAGTGGAGAAGCGACACTTACCTCGCTAAGTATAATCAAAGAGCTCCTGACATTTGGTTTCTCAAAGTGTAAGAGTGCATATATCATCCTGGATGGCCTGGATGAGTGCGAGAGAAGGGAAAGAGTAACCATCACACAATGGTTCAGGACATTGGTAGAGGACCTTCCCACTTGTGAACCCGAGAGACTGCGGTGTCTTTTCGTGAGTCAAAATGATAGATATGCTCGCAAAGACTTTTCTGGCCTTGCTAGCATCGATATCAAAGCTGAAGACAACAAGCACGACGTTGAAGAGTATGGACGAGTGGAAATGGAGAGGTTGAAGCCGATATTTCAACTTTCAGATGATAGAGCGCAAAGGGTCGTGGAGACCGTGACAGATTCCATCGGCGGTAGGTCCCATCATTTATCCTCTCCTAGTTTTTTTGGATTACTAAACCTTCAACAAGGCATGTTTCTGCTTGCAAAGTTGGTCTGGACGAACTTGACTCTTCAAACCTCGATTCAGCGATTTGAGGATGAACTCCGCCCTGATAATTTCCCTGTAGGGATCAACGATGCGTGCGTAAATACCAATACTCATAGACTTAATGACTGATCAAGCAATCCAGGTATCAACGAATCATGAAAAGAATCAAGCAGGAAGCGTCTGCTGCGGGGATGGAAGATACAATGACACTGCTCGGATGGCTTGTCTGTGCAAAAACACCCCTGAAATGGCACGAAATCCAAGGATTGACTTGTGTGAATCTCGAAAGGCGATGCGTTGATTTTGAGCGGCAGAGATTTGTAGTTGGCCCAAAAGATCTGGGTGACTCTCTGATAGAAGTGCGAACAGACGAAACCGTCGAGCTGGTTCATTCAACCGCGAAACTGTAAGTTCAGCCATTTTCATACTGACCTCGGGATACTAATACGGCGCGCTTAGCTTTTTGGTCGACGAAGGCCACATTAAACCTGCAGCTGAGGAGATCAAGATGGCTATCCGCTGCATTGACTATCTAAATCTTCCTGCGTTTGTTGACCCACCTACAAGAGAGGGCGTACTGAACGGGAACTACGGGTTCATGGACTATGCTGTTTTGAACTGGATTAGGCATCTCGAAGCAGGAATCCTGAAATGCAATGACCATGAAGAAATTTGCAAGGAGCTTGCTGAGTCGCTGGATGTTTTTATCGATCTGCACTGGAAGCCACCACTTGCTCTGTTGCAAGTCTCCAATCGAAACAGGGAAAAGCTGCGTTTCTTTCAGGACTATCACTTCTACGAAACACTGGAACAGATCATCGTTTCAACAAGAAAGCATGTCAGCTTCTTTGGAGACATGAAAAAGGATGAAATTGCTCTTGACCTTATCGACATTGTGGCTAAGGCCCGCGAGGTCCTCGAATGTACGCAAGCTTCAGGGGATATTTCCACGCAGCATACAATCGAGAGTATGTATGGAAAGAATATCTTCAAATGTCCCAGAATTTCCTGTACATCCTTCGCAGCTGGCTTTGCGTCTGCGGGTGATCGAAATACCCATCTCGCGAAACATGAGCGACCCTTCCGATGCATTTACCAGAACTGCTGGGGGTTCGACATTGGTTTCCAGTCGGCTACCGAGCTTGAGAAACATATGAAAGGCACGCATTCCGCATCAGATTCTCGAAGTCAAGAGTTTCCCACCGATATGGACGTGCAAGAAAGTATCTTATCAAGTCTTGAGACAGCACAGCCCGACAAAGACCTGTCTGCTGAAGAACAAACTGTCGCAGAGGAACCTATTGAGAGCGAACCCCTTACCGAAGAGGTTATCATCCCGACACCAATAATTGATAGGCCAGTATCAGAAGTAAGTTCAACACGTGGGCCTAGGCAAAAAGGGATTGCACCGAGAAAGTTGCGATGCGAACAATGCGACAGAGAGTTCACAAAGGCTTTCAACTTGGAATCACATCTTCTAATTCATGCTACTGACCGGCCGCATAAATGTCCTGCCTGCGATAAAGCGTTCGTTAGACCAAGCGATCTCACACGCCATATGAAGGGGCACATTGATGCGAGACCGTATACATGTAGAGGCGTTGGGGAGGATGGAGTAGCTTGGGGTTGTGAAATGAGCTTTGCACGTAAGGATACCTTACGAAGGCACTGGGAATCTGAGATTGGGCGAACATGTCGCCCACAGAGTTAGACCAATAGTCAGCATATACAAGAGCATGTATCCGATAGACTAGTTCTCACTGCGGCAGTATTTAACAATAAGATGTCTTCAGGCCAGGATTTGATATTAGAGCACGAGGGGGTCAGCCTTTCGACCTTGCCACATGATATAAAAACATTTAAGTGTAATCAATGCAACTTATAATGGCATTCATATTAATTCATAGATGCTAGCCGATAAAATAACAGGTGTTATATAGATTGTGCAGGAGTAAGGCTGTCACTAAGCAGTCTGTACTATCCTTTACCTTTAGCCAGGGCTGTAAGAGGATCTGTAGGAAGCCGGCCTCGGGGGGGAGTACCAAGAGTCGTTAACACCAAGATTAGTCGATCTCCCACCCCTCCATTCTCGTGTCTTCTTTCCTCCCCTAAACCGATTTCAATTTTACGGGCATTTCATTTGCTAGAAGGATTATCACCTAAACTTGATGCCACGTAGCCCTGATCAGTACGCAATCTTACGGTACGTATCTGTATGACGAATTTGAGGGGCTGTATTGTACTGCTATGCAGCAGTCATGCAGTAAAGTAGGCTGTGTTACTGTTGGGGCCAATAGCAATACAATGTCACTGTTCTCTGGCAATCTAGACTTTGCTTTTGACTGCTCAGCCTCCATCACTGACAACTGCTGAGCCGTAATACCTGGCTTTTTGTATTTTCATTGGAAGTGCCAAGAGGCCTCGTTCTGAGACATGGGTCTCAACCGCCACTGGGATGATATCCATTTTTGCTTTCCAACATTCTCATCCTGTCTCGCATACTATGTACAGAGAAGGCAGGACCTTATTCTAAAATAAGGCCGAAAGCACCCTAAGTAGTACAGAGAAGTTGGAATATTACGTCACATACTTCTGTCAAATTGTCATACCTACCTTGTATTATGACATACTCGCCACAACGCCACAGATTCCCAAACTTCAATAACTTTTGCGCCAAATAAGCTGTGACAAAGCTAGAAAAAAGAGAAAATTCTTTAAACGTTGGGAATTCGAGATATTGGCAGATGTCCTCTGTAGGCAGGTTCATGCTAGACAAACATTCAGGGGCTGAATTGTATAAGTTTTCGCACTTGTTACCCCTGCGTCCTAGAGCCAATGGTGGCATCCCACTGCTATCCCCTGTGAAATAATGAATTGAGAAGTGGCAAATCGAGCCGCACCCCTGATGTCATTTCGATCATTTGCTGAGCCGCAATATGGGGCACTGATGCAACCTGTGCAGTATTCAATATCAACTTATCCCACCGACCATAGCTGAGCTTGGGGCTCAGTTTCATGCTTAAACTATGTAGACTATGTCCTCAAAATTGCATTGCGACAGATTGACGCCACGTAGTTAGCAAGGGGGAAAATACAGCTTGTTTTCTTGAGTTGACTTGTTATTGTGTGTGACTACCAGCCTTTTTGGAACATGATTGCTCTGTATTCCATTATTTGTGGGCGTTCTACTGTCAATAATGCCATTGCCTCGGGGAGATGCACAGAGTCTCTACCCTCGTAGTCCAGAGGTGAGTTTAGTGTCTAGCATCCCGCTTGCCAATACGCGGGTTTCTGAAATCCAGTCCCCTACGAACTCTTTAAAGCGCATTGCCTGTACGTAGCGCTACAGGGTGGAGGGGTCAGGGAAGAGGGATTCACCAGCCAGAGGGTGTGGCGATGCAGTCATAGAGAAAAAGGGGCCATTTCCAATAAGAGATTCCCCAATTCTGTATGAATAGCAATCTATAAGAAGCTCTCATACAATGAGGGTCCCAATCAGGCCTTTTGGCAACATACGTGGCGGGAACATACCATACAATTTGGCGAGTACCGTAGAAACTCACGAAGTCCGGAACGCCCTGTGGATCCTTTTCAGTCATAACTACATACTTGCTCACAGCCTGATCTTAGCGTTCATGTCAGATCTTTATTTATGGCTAGGCCAATCATTAATGAAAATTCACAAGAAAAAGACCTACAGGGCGTTCCGGATATTATGAGTTTACCCTTACACTGTATATCCCTGCAGGTTATAGCTAATCAAAACATCCTGAGCCTGTTCTCTGCTCATAAGGAGTATCAACTGCCAAGATAAACTCTACGCCCACTGAGCCGCAACAGTGGGGTTGCGTGCATGGTTCAACATCACCTTACAGCAAGCCACGTATGATGAGGTGTCCAACTGACCCTGTAGTAGTGAGCTGAGTTGTCAAATCCCCGCCTTCGGCGCTGATTTTGAGGCCATTCACATCACCTTGGCTGAGCCACAATCTAGCCCGGCACGTTCGCCTCGTACTCCCTACCTGGTAGTTTACTTGTTCCAAGCCAGTATTGATCTATGTGCACAGCACTCAACGTTAGGGTATGATGAGGAGCGGCTAAGCTCACAAGAAGCGCTGGGGAAAATTAAACTTTCGAATGTTCCTACAAGAGTGATTTATGGAGAAGGAGCCCCAGAGAGGGTACAGGTTGCAAGGATTACAAATGTATTGCATATACTAAGTCGTTACGTTCCGGTACCTCTGATAGTACGGGGTCGCCGCCGTACGGCAAGTATAGTACGTTAGAAGGTACTTCTCTAAAGAACCCCTGCGACAAATCAGAGTATCTCAAAAGATGGGTTTCGTTACTCTCAGCCTCTCATAGAAGAAGATCAATCTTTGTACCATACCGAACCACATTTATACATTTGTAATCCTTGCAACCTGTACCTAATACTACCGCGCTAGCCCTGATTCATCCAGGTGCATGGTAAAGACAGGGCTTCCATGTGTTGTACAAGGGTCAATATCAGATCGTGGGGGTTGTATTGCTCCTGAAGCCAATGAGACCATGACAGCACCATCCACTGGTGATTTTGGACTTTGACTGACGAAATAAATGGGGGGCCTCAATCACTCTACCTACAGGCGCTGAGCCTTAATTATGGGGCTGCGTGCAGAGTTCAACATCAACTTTTATCGAGCTGAGTCTGTAGCTTATAGAAGTGCGATGAAGCGTAATTTGATCTCTGACCATCTGATCCCGCTTCTTTCCAAGATTTCAATTAATTTTTCGATTCCTGGTACTTCCTGATCGACATGCGACTTTTGAAATGCAGTTCCTACGAACTCGTCGAAGCGCATGACATTCCGAACCCCGCCCCTCAGTATGCCATTCTCTCCCACACATGGATATCACCAAAGGAAGAGATCACCTATCAAGACATGAAATTGAGGAAAGAAGATATCAAGAATGATCTTTACAAACAAAAGGGATGGTTAAAGCTCCGGAAGTACTGCGACCGTGCCGCTCAAGATGGCTGGAGCTGGGCCTGGATGGACACATGCTGCATTGACAAAACTAACCCAGCAGACACCCAAGAAGCTATTAATGCAATGTTTCGATGGTACAGGAATGCAGGGATTTGTTACGCCTTTCTTGACGATGTAAACGCCTCGGCAGTGCTGAACGACGCCAATTTTGACCAGCACGTAGATCTTGACAACATCATTGCTATGGAGAATATTGCCCATTCTAGCAGCTCACTTCGAGCAAGTCTTAAACAATCTCTCATTTACGCAAAGTGGTTTACCCGAGGTTGGACCCTGCAGGAACTTCTTGCTCCCCATTACCTGGTATTCCTGGATCAGGAGTGGCGGCGCATTGGAACCAGAGAAAGTTGGTCTGCGGAAATTGAGCAAGCAAGCCGCATTCAAGCACGTCATTTGACGTCTTTCAAGACATCCGATTTCACTTCATGCTCAATAGCTATGAGGTTATCTTGGGCGTCTCGGCGTGAGACCACTGTTGAAGAAGATGAGACGTACTCACTCCTGGGTCTTTTTGGAATCAGTATGCCTTTGATCTATGGTGAGGGCAGATGGCGGGCTTTCAACAGGCTTCAGCGCGAGTTGATCATGGTATGCAACGATGATTCTATTTTTGCTTGGAAGCTTGTACCAGAGCGGGATAGTGGGCTTATCCATAGTGGACAACATAGAGGTATGAAATGTCATGTGGGCTAACGTAGGATTCGACACTGACATTCTACTCAGACCACGACTCCGGTTGGGGCATGCTTGCACACTCTATGAAACACTTTAACCACTCTGCGGAGATCGAAGCTTTTGGATATTATGGCGACAAATATTCTATGACAAACCGAGGCTTAGAAATAAATGCCAAGCGCTTCACGTCTAGAACCGATCCGACTTTATGTCTCGTTCGACTGAACTGCGGCATAAAACTCCGTGGGCGTACCAATCATATTGGTATATTCCTTCGATTTGACAACAGAACCTACAGTCGGATGAGTATCGACACACTTTACGATATGATAAACTTCAACCCGCGGGATTGGAGGGAAGAAGTGGACAAAGTGCCTATTCTAGTCCGAGCCATCAATCATTCGGATGTGTCAGCTTACTCGTCGATATTCACTCTACAATATTCCACTGAGATAAATGTCTGTGGAAAGTATTACGTGGACTTCAGTCAACCTATGTCCTATCACGAGATGCTCCCTTTCGACCAAGATTCCCAAATGACCACATTGCCAGACCTGGGAAAAGACCAACTTTTAATCAGTCCTTGCAGGATATTGTTCATCAACATTGAAGTCGGGTCCAACGATGCCGGAGCAGGCTTGGATCTCATCATAAATCTCTCAGAAGACGGATTTCCCTCCGTCGGCATCATGGCAAGGGGAGAGGCACTTTGGCGACGCCTGGGACATCCTCTAGGCGAGGCCCTGGAAACTTATAACGCACTCGCCGACTTTCTTCATCGCAAATTACCCACGGAGCCCATAGAGCAAGTGGCTTTTGTGCAAGGGACGCGAACTGTTAGCGTTCATCTTCTTCCCAGACCTCCACAGGAGATGATATCTGGCTTGCAAGAGGCGAGCACTAACTCATTGAGAGCATATCTACTAGAGATTGCGGTTATTTAAGATTAGCTTTTTAGCTGAATGAAAAAGACCATAAAAAAGAAAAGATCAGAAGCCTATGAACCAACATCAGGGCTCTTGTTTCCGCGATGACAACGTTGGTAGTCTTGTCAAGATAAGTTGATCTAGTACCGTTTCGAAAGGACCGATAGCGCTGTTGATACGTAAACAGAGTGCACGCATTCGATCAGCCGTAATGAGCTTGGCTTCGACGGTACGACAATGATCCGAGAGAGCCTTGGACGCCTTAAATAAGGACTGGACATCGGCGTGGACGGCCGCCATGCTTTATTATACTGTGTCTACCTGGGCTGGAACGGACTTGATCTGGGCGATTGACGCATCAACAACCTTGACTAGATTGGCGTAAATATCATTCAACTTGGCCGCTGCTTGCTTCTTATCCTGGTCTTTGCCTACTTTTGTCTCTGGTTTAAAAAAAATGACGGCCGACCCTCTTGATGGCATGGCGAGATTGGACGGTGCTTTAGAGACGTCTCTGGAGACTGGCCATGAATGTGTTAAGGTTGAATACGGTTGATCCCATGGTTTTTGGAAAGATATCGGACGAACAAGCCCGCGCAACGTGATCGTGGAAAGCCTTGTACTTATTCGAAGCTTCACCTGTGTGATTTTGAGCAGTCTGCTTGTCTTTACGAAATGCAAGAATAGCCTATTTAATGTCGTCGACAGTAAGGAACAGCTGGTTGATGAGCAGCAGGATCCCCTCAGGCCCACCAGCATCCTGCGGCCACTTCTCACGGCGTTTGTAAGAGTGGCCCGATAGTGAAGGGTAAGCTCAAACGACACGTCTACCTCATCTAGAATAGTATCTGCCCCTGCGAGAACGAGAACGAGCTCATCGCAAAATGCAACGCTTCTATGAGAGATTTGGCCGGTCCATTATTCCAGCTCGTGATATTCGAACGCTTTGCTCTTATATTTAGCTGATATTTATCGCTTTACTATCTTTTCAATTACAGATTGTATTAACAGAGTTAATAAACTGTTGAACAGCCTCTCTTCTTATATCTGCTAGTTTTCCACCGCTGACGCTTGTCCCTGTCCTTGTCAAATCAGTCTCATCAGGCGTTAGATTATCCACCCCTTGCAGTCCAAATTCAGACAGAACTTCTAAGCACCTGACGCTTGCGTGTTTAATCGCGTAGTGAGCAATACTCGAGTGACCTGGGATGGGAACCCGGTAATTGGCGCCACGAGACAGAAGGATTCTAAGGCTTTCGGGAGCATTAAACATGATACTGAAAAAGAGCGGCGTAAAGCCGCTTTCTGAGGATGCGTTGATATCGGCTTTCTTGTCGAGCAGAACCTCGACGCAAAGTGGGTTATGCACGGCAAACATGAGCGCCGTTTGCCCTGTATTGTCTCGGAAATCGACGGTGGCACCGGCGTCGATGAGCAGCTTTGAGCATTCTGGACTGAGTGAACGCATCAAAGGTGAGTACAATCTGGTGTCCGCGCGGCTAGGATCTGCCCCTAGTCTTAGGAGACACTTGACAGCTTCTATGTCGCCTCGGCCAGCAGCCCAGCCCAGAGGAGTTATGCCTTCTTTGTCAGGCTTGTCAAGGTCCACCAAACCGCACACTTTTGCAATTCTACCAAGGTTACCGGTTGACTGGCCGTGGATCGACAAAACAGCTTTGTGGAACGCTGTGAACTTTCGAGAGGTTAGATATTCTTCCTCAGCGTTGTCGGCGAATAGGAGACGCATGTGGCTATTGTGGGATGTCTTTCCAGAGAGAATTTTATCCCAGGCATTGTCCATCGGGGTTCTTTGAAGTTATACTTCTTAGCTATTGTCAACTCAAAACGGAAGAGGCTTTCATCCTTACACTGAGTCATGATTCCCGACGTTCCTGTCAGCTCCAAACTGAAGGAGAAGTTCAGCGGTATCTATTTTATCGAGATGGGCTGCATGCTGAATCCAGTTAGCTAATCATCGCAATTATGAGAGCTTATACACACGTGAAGGGCTGTCAGTCCGGTAGGATCGCAGTCATATGGCGATGCCCTCCCAGAGCGCAATAGCCCTCGGATACCGCTGGTGTCTCCCTGCCACGCCATCAAGAAGATCTCTGCATCAGCAGGCCGAACATTAGATATCCTAAGAACAAACTCTGGCGCTGAGCCTGTTAAAAAGGTGATTCCTGCAAGAATTCGCTTGGACCAGAACCATGGCGGAAACAGGTAGCTGACGGTGACCGAACCCCGAGCTGCGCCCCTGCATCGACTGGTGTTGCATGGAGAAGTAAACATAGGTACAGCCGTGTAGCCGAGGAACAGAGACCCAAGAGCGGATCTAAAAAGGCCTGGCGTGCGGGCGGTGTTTGTAATATGACATGAGCAACCGCAGTACTCGCTACAAGCAATAAGGGACGGTTGCAGCTGAGAACAGGTCATTTGAATAGCCGATTCTTCAGCGTCAAGACTTTGTAGGGGGTTTAGCGGCCCAGCCGATTCTAGGTCCAAATGTGATGTTGACGATTGCTTCACAAGACCTTCCAACATATCTGTCTGTCTGGCTAAACTGGCTGATACGCTATCCTGCCAACCATGGACCTGACGATCTGAATGGTAATTCATGACGTGGATTTCTTCGATTCGAACTCTTACAGCTGCCAGTTGGCTCCTTTACATATTCCAAGGTTAATCTTGTTATCTCCAACCGAAGTGAGAAATTAAATTGTCAAGACTACTTACGTTGTCATCGCGGAAACAAGAGCACTGATGTTAGTTCTTAGACTTCTGATCTCAGTCTGTAGTCGCTGCACTCTCTGTCGCTCTACGAGCCAGCGACGCCGCATAAACTTGATCTTGTCTGCCCCATCCTCAAATTCGATGCGAAGAAGTCTAGTCTCGAATAACGCAGCCAGTTCTTGTAGGACATCCCGGGCCCGTGTGACCAAGTGACTCAACCGCGGTGCGTGGTTCTCGCCGAAAATAGTTGCGTTTCTGGTCATCAATGGAAATTCTCTCAATGCCTCGGTAGCGGACTGTAAAACCAACTGGATATCAGAGATCTCGTTAACGATGGCAAACATCTCATCTGGCGCCGATCTCCATGCACTGATAATGGAGAGGGCTCCTTCGCTGGCCTTTCCAGCAGCAGAGATGACTGCGAGGATGCTCGCTGTGATAGAAAGGGGATCCATTGCTCTGAACTCCTGGGTGAGGCGCGGTGCCACAAGTGTCCAGTCACTATGGTATTCAATACCTCAAGCTTTCGGCCGCATGCAGGAACACATAGAATGGTGTTGAGCTTCCAGATGTCCGGAAAAGTGACGATTTATGAGGGCACGAACTCAGCAGGCTGCACAGAACTTTTCGCCTGCCCCTTCCGATGGCGCAAGTGGAACAAACGCCTGGATGTGTGAGGTTGTATCACACCATGCGCGTAGGGTATTGGACCTACAGTATGGCTGAAGCCTTTTCAAGCCGGTTTGACAGCAAGGACTGGTTGTGAAAGATGTTGGGGGCCTCATTGTTCGGCTAAATTTACACTTGACTGTAAAAGCTCATGAAGTAAGGTTTCAGCTTTCGCGACGACGTGACAACCTTCATATATCAAGTGGCTTGAAACGAAGAGCATGATTGAAGAGTCCATAAGTCTAAGTGACAGGTCAAGATTGGCATATCCAATCGCATTACCCTTGATGTGCACATCGTCATGTCCCCTCATTAACCACACCACCTGTCGTACTTCCATACGCTGATTCAAGCACGCCAAGACCACCAAGTAAGAATAATAGTCAGATGATAAATTGAGGCTCTGCGCTGCAGTCCAGAGAGCGAGCTTGACAAGTTAGACCAGATCATGGTCTCCTAGCCCCAGCCTAAAGTCGTAGTTTGTAATTCACGAGACACAAATAGTATTGGTAGTATGTCAGCGGTCACATCGCTGCGCCGGTACATGAGATAGTTGATAGGCCCATGGCTATTGGCAAGCTGCGTGCTTAAGAACTAGATAAAAGACTTTCCTCAGCTGAAATAGACTCTTTGCTTCTTCTACTCGATTCATATACTCCTGCCTGCATCTACCTCCACCAGAAAGTTAGAATTTTTGGTTACTGTACCAGTCCCAGGCATCCCAACAGTTTTTGACTTGGATACTAAGCCGATGGCTCAAATCTCCCTAGCACGGACTCCCTTGTAATAGCCAGAATCAAGATGGTCCTACGTCGGGATTCCCTCAAAGCCTATGTTCCCCTCTCGCATGGGGACCTGACAATCTCCGTTCTATGAGTTGCGGAACTACCAGACTCCAGTTGAATGCCGAAAAACCCAGCGAAATACACACAAATTTAAGAGCATGTATCCCCTAAATGCTATCCGGGGGAACAACAAAAGGCGTGCTGACCGAAACCAGTATCAGATTCAGGACTTGGTATTTATGCTCTGTCTCCTAAAGCGTTTCCCTTACCATCTTGGAAATGTCGTCTCCGCGAATTCGCGAAGCGGTTACACTATGGTCAGGGTTTTTCACCATCCGCGGCTTAGATCCAAGCAAGTTTTCATCTACCGAGAACAGGATGATACATGTTGGTATCGCTTCATATATTGGGGATGCTAAAGTTGTGGGAAACTGGTGTTCTTTGTAGTTGTTGACGGTAACCTCTAAGGGTTCCATAGCAGTCTTTCACCCACTGAGACACGACCTTGGACGTATTACCTGAGATTATGCAAGCGTATTTCTACGCTCCAGTTTCGCTCACTATTTCCCTTCTGTCCCATCTTCCAGACTATGAAGGCCGCGCAGTCAACAAAGTCCAGTGTGGATCAAGGTCACGTACCAGGTATATATATATACAGAAACTTATTTAATATCTCGAAGAGATGGATCAAGGTCACACATCTAAAAGACACAAATATTCTTTTACACAACAAGGTATTATGCCCGATATCTTAGAACACGATTTTCTCCCTCTCAACCTTAAAGCAAAAGAAAGTCCGTGTCCAGGCAGTCGCCAACCTTATCATACAAGCAATAAGCTTTTCCCTTGCATATTAGAAGCTCTCTTTCTACCTAACAGATATAGTTTTTCCTTATGTACATGCAGATGCACATCAAGATATTAAACTCATGCGTCAAACACACTTTTAACACATGAAGCCGCGTGTTCAAACAGTTACCAATCTTATCATAGAAAAAATAAGCGTTGTCTTGGAGTATAAGAAGCCAGACCAGTCACCCTGTTCGCTCCCTTTGATAGTACATCAGCAACATCTCCCCCCACAGACAAAGCCAAAGATGACAACCACAGACAACGGCCCACGGCCTCTACCTATCATCCATATCAACGCATTCCCCGGAACAGGGAAGACCGCGATAGCAAATGAACTAGTCACCCACTTCCAGACAGATTCCGTCAAAATCGTTCAAAACCAGTTTCTCTACACCGTCGTCCCCGGTGTAGTCGTACCTCATGATACCTGGGGTTATCAAGAGACTCGTTACCATTGGCGTTGTAGCGACTTCGACAATCTCATCGACGACCCAGGAACACATACGTCTGCATACATATTCACAGACTTTGAAGCCTCCGACGCCCTAGGGAGTGCGATGTCCCAAGAATACGCCCTCTGCGCCCAAGCTCGGGGCTGCGACTACATCCCGATCAATCTTATTCGCGACAGAGGACCCAACCAGAACGCCCGGCTTCGCGAGATTGAAGGATACGATCATGCACTTACCTTGAATATTAACAACCTTCCTATACAGGAAGTAGTTACTAAGATCTTTCAATATTTGATCGCGGTTTCTCCTGCTTTGAGGTCGGCTCAGAGATAAAGACGTATTGGGAGGAAAAGTCATGTTAGCTGCAGAAACTACTCAGGGCCAGTTTAAACTACCGTCCGTATCAGGTCTCTGGACAGCAAAACAAGCCTTCTGGGAAATATGAAACCGAATCGGTTCTTTTCTCATGCTGTCCACATTTCTTTTAGCCAGAGGCTTAGACAGGAGTTCCTCCTTGCTGCCCTCTAACCATAGCTTAATCGAGGCGATTTCACCAATCCCAATTCTGTATGTTTTTCCATTGTCAAGTCCACTTGTTTTCCACCATTTCCAAACTTTTGGCAGCTTTTCTATTGCTGCTACATATTCTTTATGTTCTTCGAGAGTAGTGAATGTAGGTAAGTCCACATAGTCTGTTACTCTGGACTCCATGCGCGTGAAGTGTGCAGTTATGGTGTGCTTCTGCCCAGGTCGTAGGGTTGTGAAATTTTGTTTAGTGTCTTTTTTCAAGTCCCCATCGCTGTTGAAAGTGCAAATATTGATGATGTTTCGATGGGCATCAATACCGGTCGCAGCGTCAGTGAAGGTAAGACCGCCTTTGTTTAAAATTGAGCCGTCGAAGAGAGATGAGGACTCTTTTAGAAATGTAACCTCGCAATGATGTTCCAAAAAAAGATTAATAGTAATGACGAAGGGGCCTGGGGAGTCAAAGTCTAGCACAGGTGATGAAGTGGAAATATGTGCCTGGATGGAGGGCATGGTGAAGTCATGTGGGTTCTAAGCTGGAGAAATCGTTTTTTGTTCGCACTGAAATGAGTCAGTCTTGTGAATTATGAAGAAAGGCCAACGGTCAGTTTAAGAACTTCGTTACAGCAGGCAACTAACAAAATAACCAGACTCCTACGGCATAGTTGGTTAAGTGAAAGCTGTTGCCTGAGCCTCGTCCCGTCCAACACATACATATCCACGCAAGTCTTGTTGGTCACCCTCCGCCTTATTGGTGTAAAGCATAGCTGTATTATGCCGCGCAACACTATGAGATACTCAATGACGAGTAATAATTCATAAGTCAGTCAATCCGCGTCACTCTTTGCAGGATCCTCTGTTGACTCCATGATACGGAGGGCAGGTTTTAAGAGGGCGGAGAATATTCGATTCCTACAAGGCAGGTTATTAGATACCTAATCGAACCCGGAGAGATCTCAATGTATCTTATGCCGAACATTCTATCGCGCACTTTCCTGATATCTGAGCAGCGATCTTATGATTCCCTGGCCACCTTTGCCGCCAGCAACATACAAACGCGCTGAGTCACGTCTCAACGTGGCTTCATATTCACTGGCTTGGGTGGCATTTGTTAGACTTGTGACAGTGCCTGTGAACACGATTCATGCAAGATAACAGAATGACAGGGATCGCCGATATGTAGCGAGATAGGATGGTAAGGCTTAGGGTCGTTGTTGCTCGGTTAGATTGGTTGAACAAATAATCACAAGTAAACACACAGCTAAGGCACAGGTTCTTTATGAATGGATAACTTATACGCGTTTGACCGGTGAGAGAACCGAGGCTAAATGCAGCCAAGCGTTTATCTTCATGATGTATCATAGTAAACCAACTTCTTCAGTTGATTCATGATACTCTCATAACATCTGCAGTCTTTAGTTTGTTGGGTTGATTGGTAGCACCGTATCAACGACCATCTTAATATTCCAAGAAGGTCCAAGAGCCAATGCCAAGAAGACCCTTTATGCAGGAGAAGCTGCTCAGCCATCCTGACGCGCAATCAACACCCTTTCGCCAAGCCCAATCTCTCGAATCACCTCGTTACGACCCCTGCACGTACAATTCCCGGTGTGGAGTTCCCAAGACCCTTAGCTAAAGGCTGTCAAAAAAAAGCTGGATCCCGCAATCTCATTAAAAAAAGGCCCTTTCACCTTAGCTAGTGCGGTAAGTCAGCGATCATTCGTAGGCTCGTAATTAAGAATTAAAAATGTGCCGTAATAACCGATGTCAACATGTCAGATCCCGACGCTATGACTGACAAAGTGAAGCTGTAGTAAGCATAGACGCTTTAAGCAATACGTCTATTTGTCCCCGCGTACAAGTTACATGAGCCCGAATGCCAAGCCACGGTTAACTCGGCGCCGCTCACGGGGAATCCGTTATTACGCCAAGCTGAACAGCCAAGAAGCATACAGCTCATCAGAAGACTCTTTTTCACGTCTGCGCCCCCTGCGCCCAGCAAGCATGGGGGAAATATATCTAGACAGCCCTCCTGTGCCGAATGTTTCCTGACCTGACACCAAACAAACGTCTCTGTACTTCGTGCCACAATGTCTGCTCCATACGATCCCAACCAAGGGTAAGTAGTCGCTACACTCGAGAATTAAGGATTAGCATAAAGTTGAGGCTAACATTCTTCTGCCAGTTACTACCAACAAGGTGGGTATCCTCCCCAAGGCTATCCTCCTCCCGGTCAGGGCTACCCGCCCCCACAGCCAGTAAGTTGACGCCAAAGGTGGTGATCCTCCAAGTCAGCCCGACTAACAAGTAGTAGATGCAGTACCAACAGGCACCACCACCACAAGAAGAGAAGAGCCACGGCTGCCTATATACATGGTAAGCACCCCAAGCCCTCATCGCCATGTCAAAGACTAACAAAATCCCCAGTATGGCCACCCTCTGCTGCTGCTGGCTCTGCGGCGAGACGTGCGAGTGCTGTCTTGAGTGCTTGGACTGCTGCTGTTAATTGATCAACTCGGGGTTTTCGACAATCTTAGCGTTTGCATTTCTCAGCTCGGAAAGACGCATTTTTCTCTTTTGTAATTAGCTACTGGGAACTTGACAGAACAACTTCTTTTGTAATGGCTATTGGTCTGCAACTCGACCTATGGCCGCCAATACCACAAACTCAATGGTTGCAAACTAAAGATACACGTCCCTTGTTCTCCATGTGCATGTGATTCCGTCGAACTAGTTCGGTAGTCCTCCAACCCTACAGCTTCGGCAATTCGCATTGGTCACGCATTGAAAGTACCTGTACGTGTAAGTTGACGACTTCCAAGGATGTGAAGGTACTTGCTCTTCGCTTTCTTTATCTTTAATTCCAGTACAATCGCAATCGACCGGGCATGTAGTCGTAGGTTTAGCCATCGAAGACGATCTGGTGAGCCCAGGCTCTCTGCAGGGTCTACACCCGGCATTGGTGATGCATTGAAAGTACCTGAGTGTGTTAGCAGAGCCGTGAATCAGCCAGACTATGGTCGTCTTACTCGTCGCTATTCTTGTCCTTTATTCTTGTGCAATCACAATACGCCGGGCAATTATCCTTGCTCGCTGTCGTAGGTGTAAGGTTGCTAACAATAATTATCCTGACCAATCCAGTGGAAATGGTCTCCGTGTATGTACCCGGAGGCATCGTTTTGTAGTCGGTCGATGAGGTCGTCAGTACTCCAGCCAAGTCCGTGATCACACCTCTGGCAACATTCCGGGGTACGTTAACAATGTCTCTCAAAACTTGTTCTTGGGCGTTTCTTTCATTTCGTGGCGGGATAGCCCCGGAGACGCTATTGAGTAGAATGAAGGCCATAAGACCTCGTAGAGACACCATGTTGCAAATAAGGTCTTGGAGAAAAGGTAGTCGCTGTGTCAGATTAGGCCTATCATGGAGTCTCTTGTGTCTTAGATATAGTCTATCCAAAGACCTCAACATGCAGGCCCAGTCACTTGGCTCCAGGTTTATGTAGTCATCGTTCCTGGTCAGTTGATCTCACACAAACTGGGCGAGGCAATTGTTCCTTTGAGCCCTCTTTACACACGATCCTGCGCAACAGATACTCTATCACAGTAAACTAGATTCCATCGCCGGATCTGGCAGGTTTGCTCGCGTCGCTAGGCAACCCCAACGGCTGTATCACCTACGAGGTTGATGCGACCGACGCGGGCTGGCATCTGCGAATCTTTTGACATCATTTTGCTTCCTTACAATCAGACTTGTGCTAGCTGAAGGCCCAAACTTCGACATGAGATGGACAGTACTGAAGGATTGCACGGGCGATTGTGTCCTTGTTTGCCACGCCTGAGGTTCGCGATAGACTGCCCGATGGAAGCGACGCAGCAACACTGGCAAACTTAAGAAAGCAAACAAGAAGAGCAAAGGACACCTGATATCTAAAGCGAAAAGTGCATCTACCATTTCAAAACAAACTTCAAGGCCGACCTGCAAGGCCAAAGCTGATCTGCTTCCACTCCATCATCAAAACCCAAACATCTATCTACCCGGAAGCTTTCAGACACAGAACCCTCCCATCGCGCATTCACAGCGCCCAAGCAGCTCTTGTACAACCCGCCGCGCGTCCCAGCAATCTCTGTACCACACCGTTACCATCTGAACCAGGCGAACACCAACTCTGATTAACGCCAGCACTCTCCAGAAACTAGGAACAAGGCCCTCGTCCTGCCTCATCATCCCGCTCTCAACACACAACCCTCGCGAAAACTACCAAAGCCTAGCCCAGAATGCGATTGGGCCAAGGAGCCATTGTCGCAAATGTCTCGGCCATAAAAAACACGTAGGACAACATAATTCACCGTCGGCAGGCCTAAGCGAAGCCCATGTGATGAAACCAGAACGCTTGTATTCTATTAAAACAATTATCCAACGTACATGTTCTATCCATTTTGCTCATCCAACTTATTCCGCCTTGTTCGTCGTTTTCACTTCAGGCTTCTTTTGTCTCCTTCGCACAAAGTCCCACGTTCGCGACACGCCGCTATAGAACCGACTGTCCACATCAACACCATATGCCTCGAGCACCGAGAGCACACCGTACAACTCGAGCCAGAACAGCACGCAGAAGTCGAAAATGTGGACGAACCACCAGAAATGCTGGCTTCCGAGCGGGCACGTGGAGTACTCATATTTCCACTCCCAGGCCTCCTGGTCGAACCACATGCTCAGCAGGCCAGCGTTTCCACCAAAGTCGCCCATCATGCTGCGCACCGTGATTTCACGTCGTCCAGGGATGCCCTTGGTTCCAGGGATCTTTTGTTCCTGAGCGTCAGACCAGCTGGCGACCTGCCACTGACGTTGTGAGTGGTCTGTACCGTTTGTCTGGTTGATGTAGTGGTACGTGTCGCAACCAGCGTGGTCGTGACCGTTCAGCATCAAACCATCACGTCCATAGCCTCCGCCAGCAGCAGTCTCCTTCGCACTCATTCCCCACATTCCCTCTAAGAAGCCCCGGCTGGCATCAGCGCTGAGCTGGTTCTGCTCCTTGAGACCTCCGCCGTCTGCTGCAGTGTGGAAATCGAAGAAGGGCGAGTCAACGCAGATTCCCGCGGGTTTGTACATGGGGATATGTGTGAGGATGAGTGAGAAATGGCCCTTGTAACCGACGGCGCCCGAGGTAGAGATGACGTCGTTGATGAAGCTGTAGGTGGCATCTTGGAGAGGGATAGACTTGGCGGGCGTGTCGAGGTTCATGTCGTTCACGACGATAATACGGATCTCGGGCATAACTCGCTTTGACTCCATGTTGGTACCAGAATACAGAGTAGCTCTCGTTTCGGGATCCGTGATAGGTAGTTCAAAGCGAAGCTCGTAGTTGGCCTTTCCAAAAACTCGTTCGAAGCGCTCCAGACGTTCTTCGGTCAAATCTCCAGCGTAACCAATGTCGTGGTTACCCGCCACATTCAGCATTCTCTTCTTCCACACCTTCTCTTCCTCGCTACCATCCAGCATTCCTGACAATACGTATTCACTGCTGGGTTTTCGTGCCAAGTCGTCCGAGAGTCTCTCAGTTCCCTTGAATACACGGTTCCAGAATCGTCGACCTCGCTTCTCGAATTCCTTGTTGTCGATCCACTGACTACCAACAAGGTCGCCCAGTATCGACACATGGGTAGGGTTGGACCACCAGTTGACTTGACGGTAAATATGCGCCAGGTAGAAGTCGTTTCCCCATAGATCGAACCGTTTGCGCTGCGACTCGAGGAAGTAGGGCAGATCCTCCATGAAAATATCGACAATGTCGTGAATTATCCTTCGCACCCGCTCGCGGAAACACCAATGGCTCGTCTGGAACGTCGCATGCTTGTAGACAGACTTTATATGGGGAAATGTGCCCAGATAGTTTGTAATGATCGAGGTATCGCCTTCTAGCTGCGGGTCGCCAAGCGCAAGCAATCGGAAAGGAGCCAGCTTGGCATGGTCGTCGGCCGAAGGCTTCGAAGGCCAGTGAAACTTCTTTGTCAAGGCATACGCTTCCTGACTATCTCTCGACTCGACGGGGAACGCGCATCCCTGGATGACGGGGAAAAGGTATAAGTAGACGGTAAAAGCTACCGCAAGCGGCACCAGCAGGCGCAGGCCATGGCGGAGAAAAGCCACGACGTTCATGTAGCCGACCTCATGCGCAAGCCACGTTGGGAAGGGTTCGAAAAGGCCAACGGGACGTTGATGGGAGCGGCGCAAAGAGAAAAGACGAAGTAAGGAGAATGAGGATGCTGATGATACCCCTGGAATATCGATGCTAACGACACGTGAAGATAAAATGGCTTAGTCATGCTAAAATAGCACCCCTTTTCCAGGGAGGCTAAAACAACCATCATTCGTTAAAACGGACCATATAAAAGGGATAATAGGACAATGATGTTGTATCTGCTTTGTCTTTGAGATTTTATTGATAGGCATAGAGACTGCTGGTGTCAGGTAGTTTTGAGCAGAAGAATGCCAAGGTTCCTTTCGCTTGGTATACTAACTTATACGACGATCTGCGCCGCAACCTTGTCCATCGTGTCTAACGTTCAGTTGGGTATCTACTTGTCGTTTCTTCTTGATCCCGCCCATCTCTCTATGAACATTCTTTCTGTATGAACGCCTTATGATGAGCCCTTTCATAACTGCTCTGTGATGTGGCCTGTCTGGTGTTGGCTTAACCTACACCACCTCTGAATTCGAGGTGCGCATCATCCACAGGACCAGGGTTCAGCGCAAAGGGTGTGTGCTGTCCAAAAGTGACGCTGGATAGCCATGCGAATGCTAGGCTCCCCCGGAAGCAGCTCATTCCTGCTCGTAAAGCTCCTCATCCTCCCTCGGCCACTCCACCTCAAACTCCGGCTCATCATCCTCGTCATCTACCACCGCAAACGCAACCAAGCTATTGTTCTTCAATCCCAACTTCGTCGGCGTGCTCTCCCCGCTCTTTGTCTTGAGCCTGGTCCATCCCGACGAGGGGTCGTTAGGAACCTTCAACGCGCCATACGCAAGTGTCGAGTCGGCGTCAAAAACCGTAGTCTTGGGAGGTGCGATCGCCGTGGTAAGTCCGCTGGGGTATCGCTCGCTCAGAACCTCAAGAAGCTCGGCGGTGACGTTGGAGAAGGGGGCGAGGGCGTCGATGAAGAGATAGATGGTATGGATGCCGTGCTTGAAGCGCACCGATATGTGTGCGTCATCGACGTCAGTCTGAGGTCGTGTAAGCGTCTAATCAGTAGAATCTCCACGATCAGAATCCTACCATTTTGTCGATCTGGAAGATGAGGATTTGCAAAAAGACGTCAGGGTTCTTTCAAAGATGTTCGCCCCTAGCTCTTTGTTCAATTCATGAGGGGCATGGCGGGCACGTATTTTGGCGGGGCCGATCGCGGCAAATTTGGCGCGAGATCACGTGAGACCGCGTAGAGTGAATGGGAACGCAGAGTTGACACCTGTGCCGTGATGCAGCCTAATCAGTCTCAATGGGATATCCTGGTTCATTCGCAGCTGAGATGATGGGATGTGAGCTATCGGATAAGAGTCGCATTCTTGATACGTCACCTTAGTTCAGGGATGTGTGGCAGTGACACTTTGTTCTAGGTACAGCCGGCTTAGGATAAGATGGAGGTAGAGTCAGGGCTTCTAGAAGGTGTCTTGTTATCTCGGAACATCTTATCTTACAGCTACACCATACAAGCTGTTGATAAAGCAATTGAGTTTACTGCTATTGCAAGGTCCAAAGTTGTGAATATCTTGAGCCGTGCGTGAATACTGTACCAATCCAAGAACACACTGTCCCAAACATCTCATGAGCTTTCAGTTTGCAGCATCTGTCTCAATTCACATTACCTTATTCTAATACATCTATCTCTCCAAAACAACGATATCGGGCCTAGCCAACTGTCAGCGTTTATTACCAAGCTCAGCCCCTCTTGCACTTTACCGATACCAAGCGGCCTTGACTAGCACCAGACGCCAGACCAGCAGAAAAAAAAGCAACACCGCCGGGATTGCAAACTCCGGCCTGTCTCTCGGTTCTCCGCAATCACCGCCGAGCAGAAAGGGATCCACCTGATAACCAGCCGCAGAGCCTCGCGACAATCTCGGCCTTCTGCTGGAAGGTGAAAAGAGAGACAGCCCAGTCAAACCACACACACAAAATCACCAACCATAATTAAACCATGGCAGCTGCTACGGCACCCGCCCCGTCATCTCCTCCGTCATCTCGGCCCGGCCTCAGCAACGCAGCCGGCGCCCTGTCAGCCTTCCCCCAAGATGCCCACCCACGCCTATCCGTCGCGACACCCACGCGTCTGATGCTGGGAACCCTATCGTCCGCACTCGTGGGCTTCTCGCTCGGTGCGACGCAGGGTGGTCAGATGGCGCAGCTGCGGTTCCGGGCCGAGCACGCTCACAAGATGCCAGACACGACGACAGGGTGGTATTTCTACCACAAGAGCAAGAACTACCACGCCATGCAAGGCGGCATCCGTGAGGGCTTCCGCATGGGTTTCAAGACGGGGTTCTGGAGCTTGATGGCCCTGTCGCTCGAGAGCACGGTCGATCGGTATCGCGGGGCCAGCGACATGTTTTCCACCACGATAGCTACGCTTACAGTCGCTGGCGCGTTTTCCCTCTGGCGTAAGTGGTCAATTTTATTACTCTCTACTTTTTTCAAGCCTCGGCTGTGTGCATGCGCATTGACAATTGGGAACAACTGAATTCCCAAGAACCCCATCTGGGGAATTATGGCACTTGCGCATAGCATTGCATACATTACATGCGATGGAAACCGACGGGTAGATATTGCAAGCATTTGGATGTGGAACCGTTTAGCTAACAAGCGCCGATGTTCGGCGTTGGCATTCTAGATCGCTTGTCACTCACAACGGCCGCCCGGACCGCGCGATACGGGCTCATGTTTGGCCTCGCGTATGGTGGGATCCAAGATGTCGTTGGCTTAGCCCGAGGCAGACCGATCGGTTATGTCGAGTTTCTGAGGCGTCGTGGTGCAAGGACGAGGCAAGATGATGCCCATCCAGCAATGTAAGGTGAAATCTGGGGATAGTAAATCTATGTACAGTACTGTAGCAATATCACAAGCTGGTTTAATGGATCATGATTGTCAGTCAGTAAGGCAATTGACTAGAACAAGGGCAAAGAAGCCGGCTCAAGATCAATCAGAGATAAAAAAAGCATTCTAGTGTTTGTTATCGGGGCAGTCCGAGTGCGGTCTTCTAGGTTGACGCCTCTCCCGCAAAGCGAGACAGGGCCAGCGGCTTTGCTCGGTCTTTTATGGAGCATCATCGATAAGCCAGAGACTACGTGACTGACTACCTGCAGTGCAGTGCAGGCTGCAGAAGGCTTCTAGCGAGATCGAACTTTTTTTTTCTATGTCGGGTCACGTCTGATGAACAAGGCTAGGCTGGTCCAGGCCATGCAGAGAGAAGAGATACGGTAGCAGAGCCCCATTCGTCATCTCGGCATATCACCTTATCTAAGGTACCGATTGCAACGACACGACATGGCACAACACATCATAACACTCCTTGCTTGGTTGTTTGTGATCACCATTTAGTGGCTTGGAACAAAGCCCAACTTACAGACCCTCGTCATCACTTTCAAGTCACAAGACTGCTTCGGTCTCAGCACAGGGCAAGCCTTGCCAATCCAAACTCTCAAAAGAGTTAAAACGATGCATCGCCATCTCTGCTACAGTAGGCCAGGTTTCCCCACAATGTCCTGTGCTGCAATAGCGTCGTCGCTGTCACCAATTACATAACACGTATTTACTGGGATCGCGGCCTGTTGCGGCATCCCTCAAGACATTAGGAAATGGCTTCCCCAGCTTCTAATCTTTGGCCGAGACTTCCAGGCCAATCACGATGAAACGATGCCTTCATCTCCATCTTTGCACCCCCCACGCCCCTCAACGGCTACATTCGGCCTCTGTCACTAGAATGCAAAGCTAGCCTCAAAAATAGCCACGTGACGGCTGATAAGCTCCGTTTGCTGCAATGCCATCGTCAATACGTCCCGGTAATCTGGGGCTTTTTTTCGCCTCGCTTGCAAAAAACCATTGCCCTTAGTCACGTAGAACCTACGGCCCGGGCTCGGCCTTTGCGGAGAAGAGACACAGACCAGGGGTTTTAGGTAAACCAAGTGTAAACGTGACTAGCTCTGGTCCATGCGAAGCTGGATATCAATGGCAAAATTGCTTGGAATGGGGAAAAGCAACAGGGAGATGGCCTAATGGCTCGAGATAGCGCCACCTCCCTCACACGCCCCCAGGCACAAGGCACTGGCACCGCATTGAACCGACACTGCCAATGCCAGTGTCAGAGCTCAAGATATAATAAGCTCTCGGCCACCCTCTCCATTGCCTTTCCTCAAACTCAGATAGAACTAACTTATCTTGCATCATCGCACCGACGATACCTGTGCCTCCCGTAAACAAACAATCACCAACCACACACAACGCTTATCACACTCTCTGGATCCCTCCATACTGATCCAGCCTCTCCATCCAAACCACACTTAGGACTCCCAACTTCAAAACACCACACATCTCGATATAATGAGCTCGGCCCTTCGGCGAGGAGCTGCCCAGCCCCTTCGCTGGGCGAGCGCTTCTTCCTCCAACGCCACCATCATCAACACCCTCCGACCATGCATCGCCATCACCAAGTCCAACATGGCCACCCGCCGTCACATCCACTCCTCTGAGCGACGCACCAACACCATGGTCGACCAGCACCCTATTCCCGACCCTCTTCCTCCTATCGCTCCCAGCAAGGCACCTCTCTCCGTCCTGCCTTTGATCATGATCCTGCGATCTCTGGCCACCATGATCGTCTCTTCTTCGCCTATGCTTCTGCCTCCATCCCTGCGCGTCATGGGTATCTTGGCCAACAGCACCAACCCCCTCCTCAACTCCGACAAGAACCCCATTCTTCGATACTTCCTCAAGAAGACCTTTTACGCCCAGTTCTGCGCCGGCGAGAGATCCCCCGAGATCAAGCAGACCATCGACGGACTCAAGAACATTGGCTTCACCGGTGTTATCCTGAACTACGCCAAAGAGGTTGTTCTCACCAAGGCCGAGGGTGTGGAGCTTAGCAATGGCGCCATCGAGACCGATGAGTGCATCCAGAACGACATTCTTCCCTGGGCTCGAGGCACCCTCGAGACCGTCCGACTTGCGGAGCCTGGTGACTTCGTCGCCCTCAAGTTCACTGGTGCCGGTAGCATCGCGCTTTACCAGCTCAAGGACCGCCTTCCTCCCAGCCCCGCCATGTACAAGTCCATCGACTCCATCTGCCAGCTCGCCCACGAGCGAGGTGTTCGCCTCCTCTTCGACGCCGAGCAGGACATGCTCCAGGATGGTATCGATGACTGGACTCTCGAGTTCATGCGCAAGTACAACAAGGGTCTCGGCGAGGCTGTCATCTTCGGTACCTACCAAGCCTACAAGAAGAAGTGCCCCGAGGTCCTCTCCAACCACCTCCAGCTCGCTCAGGCCGAGAACTTTGCTCTCGGTGTCAAGCTTGTCCGCGGCGCTTACCTCAACTCTGACCCCCGCGAGCTCTTCCACGACACCAAGGAGGACACTGACGCCTGCTTCGACTCCCTCTCTGCCAGTGTTCTCACCCGCGAGTGGAACGTTGACGTCAAGGGCACCGGCAAGTACCCTGCTTCCAGCCTTGTCGTCGCCTCTCACAACGCCGAGTCCGTCCGCCGAAGCCGTGCCATCATGGAGGCCGGCCGCGCCAAGTCGGACATTGCTTTTGCCCAGCTTCAGGGTATGGCTGACGAGGTCAGCTGCGAGCTTGTTGAGGCTGGCCAGGCGGACAAGAGCAAGATTCTCCCCGCCTACAAGTACCTCGTCTGGGGAACCACTGGCGAGTGCATGAAGTACCTCCTCCGACGTGCGCACGAGAACAAGGATGCTGTGCAGCGCACCAAGGGCAGCCGGGATGCTCTCTGGGCTGAGCTGGTCCGACGATGCAAGAGCGTCGTTGGCCTTGCCTAAACAAGAAAAAGGGAATGAAGGGAAAGAGAAAAGAGTTTTGATATCATGTCTTTATGTTTCTTTTGTTTTGCATCATGGGTAGCGATCAGGAGTCCGGGGCGTCAAGCATCTCAATATCCGAGATAGATCAAGCATAGATGAAGAAACGACTTACGTTTTAGTCCTTAACGAGAATCATTCCATTTTACTGTGAAGTTTTGGTATCGCATTGTTTCAAACTCCACGTAGAGCCATTGCGCCTATGACAAGTGACTCCATCTCCTTCTTCTTGACCTTTTCATCCTGAATGTCATCGAGCCACTTGAGTCCGTTCAACTTGTAGTACTTGCGTACCTTGGGTACGTCAGTGGTGGTCGCAATCTGGTCATCTGTGATGGACAAAGCCTCTCCCTCGACATTGGTCTTGAGATGTTCCCAGATCTGGTCATGGGTCAAGGGCTGAGCACCATCTTCTCCAGGAAAGGTGACCCTGACAACAATAAGATCCTTAGTTGATGGAGAGATACCATAACGGCGGTAGGCGTCGGCAATCTGGACATGACGGGTCAGTCCCAGACAAAGACGTCTTAAGCAAGAGTCACATTACGTTATTGGAAGAGCTCATGGAACAAACAATCTCGGAGTGAACGTTGGGAGTCCTGAGTGCGCCATTCACAGCCGTCAACGTAGCCTTGAAGACAGCGGATAATAATTGAAGCCGCGAAACAACCTGAACAAAGACTGGGTATCAATGAATAATCCTTGGGCCAAGTCGCGCTCCCCGACTGCTATTCGGACCGGAACTCACCACGGAGGCATCGATAAAGGCGTACTCGAACTGGGGGTTCCGAGCCAAGAGCTGCTGGTGCAAAAAGGCCGCATTCTGTACGTCACGGAATAGGGCAACGTAGACCTTGTGCGAGTTTGGCAAATGTTGGAGAGTCACAGTTTCGAGAGACATCTTGAGAGTGAGTCTCGACTTGAGCCGAGCAGCCGATGTGTTGCTTGGCGATTGAGTCTTGGCAGGAGAGCGGGACAAAAGTTCGCTAGAATCTGGTAACTTGACAACTTTATCTTGTTGTAGCGCGCAACGTCGTTCGTCGTCGTCGTCGTCGTCTCTGGTTATTGCTGAAGTTTGGCAGAATCAATCTTGGGTTTAGTTTGGTGTGGAGGGGTAAGATCTAAGGACGGTGCGGCGGGGCACGTCACTTACCGGGATCATCACATGTCTTGTACTGTGTTCATACTGTATCTCCAACAACACTTCGCAGAGCAGAGTAGGCTACTACACTCAAATCCAAGACTCGCATCTTACAACACGTCACGAAAACTCGGCTTCCCCTCTTCAAAAATACATGTGTTGAGAATATTGGTCAAGCTTTGCTCTTGGCCACGTCACCCAGTCAGACGAGGAGTTAGCCAGATTGACACCATATCGCTTCAATACTCTCCGTCGCTTGACAAGTTGACCCTTACCATCAATAGATACTCCGCCGTTTTACCTCTTAATATCGCCGATCCTAGGCCGGCGCCACAGCAAGACAAGGTTGACAGATGCTGTAGCGGGAGCGGGACAATCAACTGGCAATCAGCAAGGCACCAGACCCCGACACCATCAGTAGGGCTGGTTGGCTTGAACGCAGAATGACATGCACATGGATCATCTTGGGTATAGTAGGGTTGCAGTTCCATCAATGGTTTCATTGACACTAGGTTGCATGGGAATACGATACGATGCTCTAGTTTCCAGGAAGCTCTTGGCTCCGCTATCCAGCTCGTTTCCCTCAAGACTCTTCGTAACGAATCGTCATCAAAGTTCCTATTTCTTACGTCAAAATTCAACGGAGATTCCGAAGTAGTCTCCTCCAGCCACAGAATCATCGTGGTTCAATAAGCCAAGCCCATGCTGTGGCTTGCCCAGTAAAGGACCAGGACCTGGACCTTTCGAGGCGATCCCCCTTGCAGCGCCTCTCAGCTCGCCCTGCGCGGCATGTTGAAGGTGAAACTGTAATACTCTACGGAGAATTCACCAACACGCATCGTGGCTGCTTCCTTCGCTACCGGTATTCTTCTAGAAGGCATCTCCGTTTTCCAACAGTTGTTGTCGCTACCGGATGAGAAATCTTCCATGTTTGAGATCCGTGTTGTTGACTGCTTCTTCCATGCGAATTGCGGACGTTCCGTTCGAGAGACGGGAAGCTGTTGCTGGAAGCCGCCCACTCCGGCCAAGACTTTTGACGATGGCGTATCTATTTTAACTCGCAGTACACTGCTAGTTGGGTCTTAGCCTAAAGATGGATGGATGGTTACAACTTACAGAACAGATATCCATCAGATCTCTTCACTTATAAGACCACAGACTCACCAGCCTCACATCATCCTTGTCTCTATCATTCAGCATAATCTACGTACATATGCAATTGTCTTGATTGGTTTCTTCATTTCGCACGGCAAATTATCATAGACAGCCACATCTTGAGTCTAGACCATTACAGTACAATCACAAATCACAAGCCTAGCATCACTCCCTCCATCCCGTCTCCCACCCAAGCATCCCCGTCATCATTTGCAGCGCAGCCTGGGGTTCGTCGAGGCCAATCTGCGCCTCCACCCAGTCCCAGTCCCAGTCCCCCGACCCCAGAAGGCCGCTAATGCATAGCGCATTCCCCGCCGAGCCCATCCCCTGTACAGTGCCGGCAGTACACCAGCCAGTAGCAGCTAGGGTGACCCGGTCCAGTATGATGGAGGCCATATCCCAGCGCAACCTCAGTTCCTCCATCGCCAACTTTTCCACTCCTACGTCGTTGTCGTTGACGTCGCAGCCAGGTCCCTTATACTGGCCGTTTGACGCGCGATCCTATTCCGCCCTTGCATGGGCTCCCGAGACCTTCGCCTACACCTGCAATCCATTTCTTGCCGCTGTTAAAGCGCCTGCGACATCTACCAAACCACCTGGGCGGCGTCCGCGCCAGCCTGCCGCGATATCTCGTTGCACGGCCAGGAATCGAGCTACTACCTCGTCTCCCACTAGCGCCAGTAACAAGAGCGCTTCTTCTTCAGCTACATCATCAGCGAGATCTTCACCAGCTTCCTCCAGGGGCATTTCCCCACCCAAGTCCAAGATGCCAGCACGATCGTCAAAACGACCAGCAAGCAATAGCGAAGATGAGGTTCACATCCAAGCTCCAGGCAAGGTCAAGCTGCCCCGACTAGAGCGCGGTCCAGATGACTTCTCCAGCGTTGTCAAGAACCGGTTACAGTCTTATACACGTACAGGCCAAGCTTGCGACAGATGCAAGGTATGTCATGAGCCCTCCGACACTCTCATAAGCAAACGCTAACAACTCCGATTTCGCAGGTTCGCAAGATTCGATGTGACGCTCTCCCCGAAGGATGTTCCCACTGCACCAACCAAAACCTCGAATGTTATGTCACAGATCGCGTGACAGGGCGCACAGAACGAAGAGGATACATGCAGGAGTTGGAGAGGGAAAAGAGTGACATGCTGTCCCATATCCGCAATCTCGAGAAGCTCCTGGGCGACAATGGCGTCGAGGTCAAGCCTTGGGAATGGTCGCCTTATGCGCAGTACCCTCCGGGTATCAACTTCGACGATATGGGCAACCCGATTCCTGATCCGAATACTGGCGACACATGGTCTCAGGTCGGCAGTGCGTGGGTCAAGAACTCTTCGTCCAAGCCCAGCAGTACTCCCAGCTTTCCCCGCAGCTTGCTAGAGTCCCGACCACATGAGAGCCATCTTGGCGTTGGTGTCGATAACTCCCCTTTGAGTTCCATCAAGGGGACGCAATTATCCATTCTGGGAATGACAGTCGACCTCGCATCCTTCCAGGCCCCGGATATGGACGAGCCTCCGGTCGATGCCAAGATGTCAACGCCTCTGTACAACAAGTCGCCACAGGCCCTCCTCCAGTCCATCATGCGCGTCAACCCTCCTATGCAGGCTGATATGCCGTCTCGCGAAGATGCCTTCACCTACGCTGAATGGTACTTTCTCACTTTCTCCGCCTTTCTCCCCATTCTTCACAAGCCCTCTTTCATGCAATTGGTAAGTTTTCATTCTCGCCTATTGGTTGCGCCTACTAACAGAATTACAGTTGACACGCATGTACGATGAACCTAATTTTCAGCCTTCGGTGGCGGAGCTTGTTATGGTGCATATGGTTTTCGCCATCATCAATTACCAGTACGGTACCCGGAATTGGCAGCAGGTCGATCAGCGCACTCAGATGAATGACCTGTCCAACAAACATTACCATTTTGCGCTCAGCAAATTTTTCGAGCTTACATGTGCCCGAGACTTGGCTTCAGTCCAGGCCATGGCCATGGTTGTCAAGCATACCAGAGCTTTCCCCAAGCCTGGCTGTGTTTCAATTATTGCCAACTTGGCGTTACAGCGCGCACTCGAGTTGAACCTGCACCGAGAGTCAAGAAAACCAGGTGAGGGCACCAATCTTCAGCATGAGCTACGTAAGAGAGCCTTTTGGGTCATTTTGACGATTTACGTCGCTGTGGTTGGTCGTCGTGGGCGGCCGATGCCCATCACCGTTGAGGAATTTGACGTCGGCTTCCCCGAGCCTATCGCAGATGAGCTTCTCTCCGATGAAGGTGTCGACACGTCTCGCGACATTCCTTGCCCCTACTGGTCGGGTATTGTCAGTTTCAAGATTATTCCCATCTACATGGAGATGTACTCGAACATGTACAGTGTTCGACGGGATCCGCGTAGCTATGTCAGCATCGTCAACGCGCTTGAAGCTCAGATCAAGAACTGGGAAGATGAACTTCCTGTTCATCTCAAGATGGACCATCCTGAGCAAACCGAGCAGACGCGTATGCCAGCGGTGTACGCCAAGACCTGGGCGCTCGAATTCCGCCTTTGCCTGCGCCATCCCTCAGTGGCCATGACCAGCGACAAGGCGATGATGGCCAAGAACATGTCCATTTGCGAGGAGGTCTCGCGCAAGATGCTTCAGTGTCAACTCGAGATTCAGAAGTGCAAGTGTCTCGATACAACGTGGTACCAGACCTCGATGTACACAGCTGGTGTCTTTACCATGCTTGTTGCCATGTGGGAGAGACGTTTTGAAACGACGCCAGAGGCCATTGCCACTTTGCGGGAGGAGATGAACGGCTGGGTCGGCATTCTTGAGGAAGTTGGCACTTTGCTCGGTAAGTTCCAGTCCCTAGTGTATAAATCAGTCAGCCCTAACATTGTTCCAGGCTCAGGACTTAGCATCGGTGCTGAAATTGGAAACATCATTGACCGTACCATTGCGTGGATTGACCATGACATGCGCAACAAGGATACCAAGAGCAGCCAGCCTTCCATTACGCCAGAGATCAAACAAGAGCAGCCATCTCAACCCCCGGCTTATCCTTCTTCCCAGGTCCAGTCTACAGTCACCAGCGGAGGAGACCAGAACGAGGTACCATCTTCAAAAAGTTACTTCCCAGACTCAGACATGAATGGCCAGGCTCCTTATCCTACACTCACCTACAGCGAACATCCGCAGAACAGCATGGCCCCTCCCCCCTACGATGGAGCCATGTTTTACAACACATCAGCACAAGCCGCTGTTGCCGCTACCACATCGGCCCTTCCGTCCTCTGTGGCGCAAGCGAACCCCATGCTCGCTTTCTCACAAACGGTCCAAGTCCCTCAACCCGACATGCTCTGGCAAGGCCGTGGTAACACTTGGCACGATTGGACTACAGCCATCGCTGATAACCAGGATCGGTTCAGCGCATCAACTCTTTTGACGCTCGGAGGCAGTACACGAGATGCCTCAACCGGCGCGGGCGTCCCGGGCGTCACACCCAGCCCATCAGCAAACGATATCAACAGCATACAGCAGGGAGGCCAATGGCCGCTGATAATATTTGACCAGGTGGCGCCAAACGGATCTTGATTTTGATGACATTTGATGGGAGGGGCGTTTCCCTTGGAGCATTATCTGTGGCGTTTTATCTGGTGCTACACCAGGGCTTTCATGGGAAGAATCACCGTGGCATGGGATTCATAAGGTGTTCATTTACTGACGAGATATGTAATGACTGGGTGGTTGGGGGGTTAACATTTATAATGTCATGGGGAGACGTGGTTGAATGATGCTGAAATCAGCTTTTGCGGTACATAAACTTATAGACAGTACATAACCAATGCATACCTGCATTATATCTCGAGAAAATTTGCAACCCATTTTGACTTCGTGTGGGAATTGCACGTGTCAGAGTTTGCCCGATTCTCAGTGTTAACGTGCTTCCGGCTTCAAGGGAAACATCACAGGGTGGTAGAAACCTGAGATGATAAGCCACGGCCCAAAGCAACTTGAGCTAAACATTTCGCTCATACTGAGATATCGTATTATGTCCTTACTATTTTAGAGGATTTTATATGGCATTATGATTACTTTATGATGACTTTAGAGGCGACTCTCCTCTGGTGTCTAAGTTTCGCTGCTGCTGTTTAACCGGGTATTTCCCGAGCAAGCTACCCACTCTTTTCTTGTCGCGTTCAGTTCCAAGCTCCACGTCCAAGATATTGCGAATCGAACTTTATCAGGAACATTTTGCGCAGTCGAATTGCATCGCGCGCGACCTTTGACGAATCGCTATAGTATATCCGCCATCACCGACAACATGGGCAAGAAGCGGCGCGGTCACCCCGACATTGAGGAGGTCCTCACCCGGCCGTGGTGTTACTACTGTATGAACCTTGCGCCTTGCCTTCTGGGGACTCGATGCTAACCATTATGTTACAGGCGAGCGTGATTTCGAAGACCTGAAGCTCCTTATTTCTCATCAGAAGGCAAAACACTTCAAATGCGACCGCTGTGGTCGTCGTCTCAATACCGCGGGAGGTCCGTACAAACCACATCCTTCCTGACAGCAACGCTAACAATTATCACTGCAGGTCTCTCCGTGCACATGAACCAGGTGCACAAGGAGACTCTCACGCAGGTCGAAAACGCGCTCCCGAACCGACAGGGCCTCGATGTGGAGATCTTTGGTATGGAGGGTATCCCCCAGGACATGCTCGACCAGCACCGCAACCGCATCCTCCAGAACTTCCAGCAGGCGCAAAAGGACAGGCAGATCGCGACAGGAAACCCGCTGCCCGGACAGGGACAGCCGCACAAAAAGATCAAGACCGAGTCGCCCGATGAGCTCAAGAAGAGACTTGCGGACTTTAGGCAGCGCAAGCAGGAGATTGCTGCTAATGGAGGCGTCGACCCTGCCGCTGCGGCTAACAATGAGACCCAAGCTACTTTCGTGAGTATTTTTCGACTATGGTGTGTTGACTTTATGCTAATGGATGTAGAATGCTCCTCCTTTCCAGACGACACAAGCACCCTACGATCAACAACAGGCCTATCCCGCACAAGCACCTCCCGTCGCAGCGCAATCCTACGGCTACCCAGCCGGCAACCTTCCCGCACGACCATCATCAGGCCAGCTCCCCGCTGCTCCCGGTCTTCCCCAAAGGCCAACACAAGGCGGAGCCTGGAACGGCGCACAGCCAGCAGCCGGTGACGACATCGACCACCTCATCCGCATGGCCGAGGCAGGCATCAAGCCAGCGAACAAGCCCGAGGGAGAAGACGGAGGTGACAAGAAGAAGAAGGAGAAGAAGGCAAGGATGTTTTACGATGATGCTGAGATCAGTCCCGAGGAGAGGATGGCTGCGCTGCCTCGGTATGCGTATGCACCAGAGGTTGGAGCCTAGAGGGCTGGCTGTGATAAATACCATGACTTCTTTGCTCTTGGGATTGACGGATTACTGCATGGTTGGCGTTGGGTTGTAAACTAAATGGTTAATTTGATGGTGTTTGTTCTGTGATTTGACATTGTGCCTCTCTAACAGTCTGCCTTTATCGGGTAGCGATGTGACGGTCGTGTAAATGAGGGATTCTTATTTGCTACAGGATATTAAGTGATTGGATATGATTATCACAACGTATCAACGGATATTTGTCTGTTTTTGTTATGATTAGCGGTCTGTTGCCGATATTCTGCATGTTATCCACCTTCAATACCGACATGACCATTGTGTAACACCAGCCTTAGTATTCTACTACCTTGGGAACTAAGATACGAAAACAAAACAGTCAGGACATGATAAAATTACAGCCACATGATCTGAATCCTAGGCCACCGTTTAATTGAGCTCTGTCATGGTAGCCGAGCTATAGGGTAAAATCAGCCCGCATTAACACTACCGCCAGGGAACCCCTGACAAAACGGCACTACATCGTTTCCACAGCAACAACAGCCCAAACCCGAAAAAGGTCAGAAAACAAACGAGACGTCACCCGCAACCGTGCTCGGCGGCTCCAAACTGATCTTTACAAATTACCGTACTAACAACAGGTGCCATATTCGTCTTTGCCTTTTGCTGTTGTTTTTTCTTGTTCGAGTCACTTTCGAACATTGTTTCTATGAACTGAAGCTCGAGCAAGAGCGCGCCTCTCTTTTTCTGCTATTAAGCTTTTGTTTACTTGAACCGCATCTTCCTCACCGATTCTACATCTTCGTGAAAGAGCTCCAAGGAGGAGAGCTCCGCACAACACAACACCAGAGCACGAGGATATCATGGCTGTTTCGGGGGCTTCGGGACAGTCTTCTATTACTGTTGCTGGTATGATGGACGCTTTTCGAGATGCCCCGCTGTTGCTCACCGTGTTTTAGTTCGAGTTCGACCCTTCACGATCCGCGAAGCTGCGCAACTGTACGAGCGATATTTCGGTATTTAGAGTTCGGATCGCTAACGGTGTACCAGACAAAAGAACGATGATGGAACGGTCTTCCTCGGCGATGGCTCTCTTGCCGCTACGCCTACGCCGAAGCTTCATCAACGCGGCATTCGAAACGTGATCAAGGTCGTCGACGACCGCTGTCTGTACGCGCATATTCTCCATCGCTATCGTCACCGCGCAAACGCTGATGTTCTATAGAGTCTTTGATCCTCCCGAGGATAACCCCGTACAAAAATTCTCCCGCTCAGTCTTGCCCTCAGGGAAAAAGGTCAAGGACCAGGTTTTCGCCTTTGACCGCGTCTTCGACGACAACACAACACAGTCCGACGTCTACGAAGGCACCACCCGAACCCTCCTCGATAGCGTGCTGGATGGCTACAATGCGACTGTTTTCGCCTACGGCGCCACAGGCTGTGGAAAGACACATACCATCACCGGTACCTCCCAACACCCCGGTATCATCTTCATGACCATGCAGGAACTGTTTGAGAAGATTGAGGAGCGCAGTCAGGACAAGGTCACCGAGCTGAGTCTGAGCTATCTGGAGATTTACAACGAGACGATTCGGGACTTGTTGGTTCCTGGTGGAAGCAAGGCTGGTCTGATGCTCAGAGAGGACAGCAACCAGGCGGTCACCGTGCCTGGTCTGACCAGTCACCATCCCAGGGATGTTCAAGAAGTTATGGATATGATTGTTCAAGGAAACGAATACCGCACAGTTTCGCCCACCGAGGCCAACGCTACGTCTTCCCGATCACACGCCGTTCTCCAAATCAACATTGCTCAGAAGGATCGAAACGCCGATGTCAGCGAGCCTCACACCATGGCCACCCTTAGCATTATCGACCTGGCTGGTTCCGAGCGAGCATCCGTCACAAAGAACCGCGGCGAGCGTCTCACAGAGGGCGCCAACATCAACAAATCCCTCCTCGCCTTGGGCGGCTGCATCAACGCCCTCTGCGACCGTCGACAAAAGGCACACGTTCCCTACCGCAACAGCAAGCTTACCCGACTGCTCAAATTCTCCCTCGGCGGAAACTGCAAGACTGTCATGATTGTTTGTGTGTCTCCATCAAGCGCGCATTTCGACGAGACCCAAAACACCCTCCGATACGCCAACCGAGCCAAGAACATTCAGACCAAGGTTACCCGCAACGTCTTTAACGTCAATCGCCACGTCAAGGACTTTTTGGTCAAGATTGACGAGCAGATAGCCTTGATCAATGAACTCAAGGCCCAACAGAAGGACGCTGAGGGCATCTTTTTCGCCAAGTTCCGCAAGCAGTCCGACAAGCGGGATGCGCTTGCCCGTGAGGGAGTTCAACGACTTCGAGTAGCCTACGACCACTCTGCTACAGAGCGTCAAGAGCGCATCAACAGCATGAAGCGACTCAAGGCTTTCGAACGCCGCATTGGTATGCTGTCTGGATGGATCGCGGCCTTCGACACTGTCTGCGATCAACGAGGTGATGATGATTCGATGCCGCAGAACCTGGTCGCTATTCGAAAGACGGCGCAGGGCATCCTTGTTGAGTTAGAGAACAGCCGACATCACATTCACCAGAAGCTGGAGAAGTCGGCTTGGGACCGCGCTATTGACACAGCCCTGTCGCACAGCTTGCAGCAACTCCAAGCTACCGAGGGTGCTGACAACGGAGAGGCCGATAACTTGACCCGCGAAGCTGAGCTGCTCAAGGCCAACTTCAACCGTGAGGCCTACCGGGAGGTTCTTGAGCAGGACAAGGCTGGCGATGCTGCCATGGTCCAGATGCTTCTTACAGCTCAATTCGACATTCTCGCCTCTCTTTCCGACACTCTTGCTATGGATGAGGAGTCAGCTGTTGCCCACGCCAAGGAGATGATCAACCGTCTCCTCCAAACCGGCTTTGCCGCTGCCGGCCAGGTTGTCAAGCCTGATGGCTCCATGCCCGTGGTCGAGATCTTCCCACCCACGAAGCGAGGCACCCCCAAGCGCAAGAAGGTCGCGTCGATGCACGTGAAGCCTGTTGCAGCCCCAGTCTTCCTACCGGCTCAGACCGAGCATGTTCCTGTCAGCCCCATGAAGGGATCCCCTCGACGACGTAAGGTCATGGGAGCCTCCAAGAAGGGTATCAGCTTTACGCCAGTGAAGAACAAGAAGAAGGGAGGAGTGCGATGGAGAGACGACGAGACAGAGGAGGGTACACTCGAGGACTTTGAGAAGACACCCCAAAAGTTCAACTCGTCGCCCGCAATGCCCTCACCCGAGAAGCCCATCGTTGCACCTACGATGCCTTCATACCTGGAGCCTAAAGAACCCACGATCGAGGAGTCAAGCCCTAGTCCCGAGGTTCCCGAAGCCAGCAGTCTAGGCGCAAAGCCCAGCAGGTTCCAAGCTGGATTCCTCTCGAAGGGGGCTAGACACTCTCTTCATGAGGGGTCACCCAAAGCACCAACCATGAGCTTGAACCTGGGTTCGTCTTCTCCCGAGACCCAGCGAACACCACCCTTGCGATCACTGGATGTCACTAAGAGCGGCAACTTTTCGCCATCGCCATCAGGGCTAGGTATTCCACGAGCCATTCGACATTTGCCTACGATACCGGACGAGAACAACCCCCCCGGATCTGGATCGGACTCTGAGACGAGCACTATTGATGCTCGAAAGCTTCAGAACGCCCTGCGAACTGCCATGAAGGAGAAGGCTCGTAGAGCGAGCATCATGGCTGGCACAACTTCATCAAGTGCTAAGCGTATTTCATCAATGGGATCGTTGAACGGCGACCGAACTGGACCCAGGCCTAGTCTGCCTGCGGCCCTGGCCAGCAGCACCAACGGAATCTCTCGACTCCGCCGAGGTAGTGCTGAGAGGAGAAGAAGCCCTCCGATGGCGTGCTCGCCGCAAGACTTCAGTATAGACAAGGCATTGACACCTGGTCAAGCTAGGCGCATGAACATGGGCGGCAACACACGAACGGAAGCTGCAGGAGGAAGCCCTCACGAGGGCGGCATGGCCAGTGGCCCAGCTCGACGGATTACTATTGGTACCGGCGCTGCGGCAGCAAGTCACCGCCGACAGGACAGCCGAGGTAGCATGGCATGGCGATAAATGTGATATGAGGAGGTTGGCTGAGCTGGCCTGTACAAATTGCCTTGATGGCCTTGGATGGATTGCGGGTGCTTGATTGTTTATGAGCCCGGAGTTACGGCTGCGGCGTTTGGGCCTTGCATGATCTGTGTAGATTGGTATGATATGGCATTCTTAGTGTATGAAGATCTGATACCTTGAGTTTTTCCTGTGCCTGTGACTGTGCCATCGGATATGTTGAGTGAAGATATCACCGACTAGTCTTGGGCGGATGTCCGAACTGAATAATTAAGCATAATTTGCCTCTTGACCGTTTGCCATTTCGGGGAATTTTGAAAGGTTGGAGGTGGTTAGCGTAATTGTTAACGCCGAAACATTACGTGGGTGGCAACTCCAATAGCGAGGTTTCGGCGATAGGTCATAGGCTGGACCCACTTTACCCGCGATGCTTCATCGGTGATAGAGAAAAGATGGAAAAAGAGGCGTCGAGGAGCTGAGTCGGAGGTAATTGAGGTATTGTATACACTATGTGTGTGTGTCTGTGCGAGATCAATTATATATAAAACCTGTTGTCTTTCAGCTTCAAAGGTTTGTTATCATCAACCACTTGTGTTTACAACAGTATCACTTACACATTACCTCGCTTGCAACAATTCACCCCAACTCAGATACAACTTCAGCCATACACCCCTCCAGAACAACAATCATGTCTTCACCAGTTTGGTTCATTACAGCAGCCTCATCAGGCTTTGGCCATGACATCGCCCTCCAGGCTCTCAGCCGCGGCCACACCGTCATCGCAACAGCCCGCAAGGCATCACGCATCCAAGACCTCGCCGACGCAGGTGCCCACACACTCGCCTTTGACGTAACTTCCTCTCTCTCAGAAATTGAGACAATCGTAAAAGACGTCTTTGCCAAATATGGGCGTGTAGACTACCTGATCAACGCCGCTGGATACATCCTAGATGGCGCCGTGGAAGAAGTGTCCCAGCAAGAGCTTTACGACAGTTTCAACACGAATGTTTTTGGAATGTTTAATACGATCAAGGCATTTCTACCGGGGATGAGGGAGCAAAGCGTTGGCGAGAATGGAAAACGCGGTACGATCGTCACTTTCGGAAGTATTGGCTCTTGGCGTGGCGGAGCGACTTTCTCAGTTTACGCCATGGTAAAAGCCAGCGCTTCATCACTCGCTGAGTCTCTCCGCGAGGAGGTTAAGCCCTTCGATATTACAGTCTCAGTCGTTGAGCCGGGATACTTCCGCACAGGATTTCTTAGCCCTGGTGCCAAGGTAGTTACGAAGAAGCGTATGGATGTGTACAATGATGAGAATACACCTACGGGAAAGACGAGGGTTATGCTGGAGGCTACAGATGAGAACCAGCCGGGAGATGTTAAGAAGGGAACTAAGGTGATTGTGGATGTGTTGACGGGGACGGGTGTTGGAGAGGGGAGGAGTGTACCTGTGAGGATTGTCCTGGGGAGCGATGCGGATGCGTTCATTAGGAATGAGTGTAATGAGACGTTGGGATTGTTGGATGAGTGGAAGAGTGTTACTCTAAGCACGGATCTTGAGTAGGGAAGCTATGCTTGTTGTGCTTAAGAAGGGCTTAGTATGAACTAGATGAAATGGCATAGTAACTTTCATCACGATCATATAAATGTAGGGTGTCGTGAATGTGCCTGGAAAGGTTACTCGTCGTTGAAACATGACTGAAATAATATCAGACTAAATGAAGACACTTTTATGGCATAACTTGCTCTAAAGGTGCTATTGAGGTTGTGGAAAACCCGAAGACTTATAAAATTGTAAAGTCCTTAGACAGTTTTATGATGATATTTAAATAGTCTCCAAAACTCCCTTTGCTTTCAGACCTGCCCCTTCTATCCCTTTAAATAACAACTTGACGCCCAAGTAACTCAGCCAAGGTATTAACGGTTACCTCCGTTAGTCAGCTTGCCGCAAGGGCCGTTACTAAACCACCAATTGGTAGTGGTGGTGGATCTGGTGTAGTAGGTTCCCCAGTTGAGCTGGCCGTTCGCGCAGGTACTCGCGTCGCTAATTTTGTAGTGCCAACAAGTGCCTATGGAGTTGCTTGTTATGAAGAGACTCATGGCACATGAGGGCGACTTCTGACACTCAGCACAGCACTGATAAGTGGTCGTAAGACCGTCGATCCTTGCGCCATTGTTGGGTACAGTGCGGACAACGTCTTGGATGATGTTGCCGCCGTTGGCTTTTTGCAAAATGTTGTTGTCGGCGCAGGCCGCGTAAACTGACTCGACCGGGATAACCGACTCGACGGTAAGGGTCTCGGTTTCAGTCACTGTTTGGGTACGGTCTTCATACTCAGTGACAGTGGGAGAAACCGTCTCGGTCTCGGTTTCAGTCACGTTGGGAGGATACTCGGTCTCGGTGACAGTCTCTGTCGAAGTCACAGATTTGGTCTTGGTCTTGGCCTTCTGAGTAACGCGAGATCCCTTGACCGTAGAGGTGACAACCTTGGTAGAGGTGCTGGGGATACTCTTGACGCAGTCGATTCGCTGGACGTACTCAACGCCAGCCCTGAGGCCAGCGGGAAGAGCAGCGGCTGCAGCTCCGCCGGCGGGGGCGGCAGCTCGTGCCTTGACCTTGGCCACGTATCCACCATACTCTTTGATAGGCACAAAGCCAGCTGGGCCTGCGACGGTCTCAGTGGTATACCTGGTGGTGGTTGTGTATGCCGTCGATACCGAAGTTGTTGTGGCGAATCGAGTTTGTGTCTCGGTTTGCTCGTCTAGACGTACGGTTAGTTGAATATAATCTGAGAGATTAATAATAGCTTCATACCAGTGATTGTCTCGGTAGCGGTCTCGACATTGGGGTCGGCCTGTGTTGTTGTGGTCTCCTGCACGGTTTCGGTCTCGGTGGTGGTGCGAGGTCTAGGGATAACGACAACGTTGACCTTTCGGATGACCTTCTTGATCACCGTGACATTGTTCCTGACAGTCGTGGTGGCTCGAGGGATCTTGCTAGAAGCGATGCTGGAGGTTCCGTACTTGCTCTGGCAGACGACATCAGGGCTAGAGGCGGCAAGGGCCTCAGTGCCGAGGGCGAGTAGGAGAACAGACTTCAAAGCAACCATTTTGACGATGAGAAAGGCTGGGGATGAGTATGATCATGTTTAGATGCAGAGGGAAACTGCGGGTTTTATATTGAGTAGAAACTGGACTCTCGTTTAACTCATGAAGCTAAAGTAATAAGAATGGATAGCTTGCCGCGGCGACACCGCTCCCTGCTCGGGGTGAATGATACGTTTACAAGCAAATAAAAAGAAAGCGTAAAGAATCCTATTAATAAGAAGAGACTATCAGAAGCATGACTAAATGGTTGGCCTAATTGAGACTAAGCTGGCCAGCTGAAGCTCAGGACCCTTGAAATAAGATGTGGAGCAACCGTAGACTATTGAGTTCTAGGCCACGAAGACAGCCTATTTCGAGCTGGGCATAGACAGGACAGGGATTATATGCATAAAGGAGAAAAAAGCTCTCAACAGCTCTGCTTATCCTGAGTATCTTGTTTTGCTTGGCACGAGATCTAGATCTTTTTGCAGCTTGTGATCTTTTGGAACGGCCGGCCTAGATCGGCTTCGGGGAATTGATGACATTCTACCCGTCGCACGAAGTTTGACTGCCCGAGATGTCATGTGCATATTTCGAAGGACGTATAAAGGTACAGTGCTGACTGAGTGGTCTAATTGATACTGAATTAAGTGTGCTTGTATTGCCGATGGACCCCTATTATTGATCAGCGCATACAAAGACTCCTAAGGCGTCCGCCCAACGCCCAACATGCCCAAACCTTAGTAACTTTCTTTTTGATGGCGATGACGATCTGGAACTGGAGTCCGTGCCTTAGACCCTCAAGCTTCCTTCTCAATGCTCAGACATCTGTGCGTTGACCATTCCAAAGTACGTTGGCGATCACGTCCTTGAACCAGGCGTATTCTTTTGAACCTTTGGGAACAGGGATATATGAGAAAGGCTGTGGAGTGGTAAACGATCAAGAGTTGTTTAATAGTGGACGGGTAGAGAATGATCCGTGTGATAAGAGTGCAGAATGAAAGTGCCTGGATGGCTGAATGTTGGTGAGCTTGCAGATTTCCTGTGAAGATGTATGAAGACAGTTTGAGAGCGGGCATGATCATGCTGAGTACCTGCGTTCTGATGTTCGTAAGGAAGGAACGGCGCCCCATGAGCAGATAAAACGAAATAAATGGAATCGCATGCTGAATTGTGTTGCGATACTTATATGAAAGCAGAGTCCTGAGACGTGCTAGATAATGGTAGAATATCGCGAGGCAGTCCGAAGTGTTTCAGATAATTGTCTAAGCTCTCGTTGCTCTTCATAGTCCTCGAGAAAGTAAATCTTGTCGTGGATGCAAATTATAACGATTGATACTAACTAACGCCTCGTAGAGAAAGGCCCCCCAACCACAAGTCTCGTCTACTGATATACAGCAAGTCTCTTAGACAACTTCCTTCTCCAGCACGTAATTGAAAACCACTGGACCGGTCAAGCCAATCGGTTGGGCATCCAGAGATCCATAAACTTTAGGCCAAGTTGATCTGAGCTTATTCCAAAGCGTTGTGGCGACGGTAATCTCCAAGTCTAGCGGCAGCATCATGTTAGTATAGCTGAGATAACAGAGGTAATAAGGGCTTGACTGACCATTCTGGCCATCTTTGACTGTGTCTGTGACATCAATTGGCTTGCTGTTTAGCCAGTTTATTCCGATGATGCACTTTCCGTTGATCTTCACGCTCCAGGAGCCTTCCACCCCTTCGACACCCAGAAGAATCCTGATAGTAGAATCGGTCTTCTTCAGAGTAACCTGTGAAGTATATGTACCTACACCGCTTGCATACTCAAGGTCTTTAATATCAGGCCACGCCGCGAGTTTAGTCAATTTGATAGTTGGTAGAGTCTTCTTGACTGTCTTGTAAGAGTCGAATCCGGTCTCATTCGCATTGGCCGGGGACCAATCCTGAACCGAGAGTTCCCAGTCGAAAGAAGAGACTGCAACAGGAAGAGACTTGGGTGGCGACAGCTTGATCAGCTTTCCCTGTGAAGTCTTGGCTGTGCATGTAGCATTGGATGCAATGAAAACAGCGCCTTTTCGTACATAGCTGTCGCAATCTGTAGCAAGAAGATGACTGTTGAGTTTGGACGCACCAAAAGAGTTTGTCGGTCCGAGGCTGTAGCAAGGTATCAGCAAAGCTCATCATCATGGCAGAGTTTGACCTACTAAAATGCTGCAGCTTCTTTCCCACTTAGGGTGACATTGAAAGCAGTGTAGCCAGAAGCTACCTGGAACGAGGCAATTGGGCTAACAGAGCCAGTGAAAAGGTCAATTCTGAATGGCTGAGCCTCCTTCTCGAACCCGATAGTACCGGAAAATTGGTTTTCATTCTCGTTAAAAATCCAGTATAGATACCCAGAACCCTTAACACGTCGAAGAGTAGTGAGAGTTAAGTTGCCACTAGTGGGATAGCGAACAGACGGGATGACGCCAAGCTTTTTGAGTGCTTCTGGAACAGCTTTCGGGCTATTAACTGATGTCGAGGTCTTGAGACTCGTAATATCTTGCAAAACTTGGTGTAGAGTTCTCTGCTCAGTCTTAGCGTCCTCAGAGTAGCCAAAGGTAAGCGCAGGGAAAGGCGTGACGAAGACGAGAGGGAGTCCAGCCTTTCCGTAGCTCAGAAGCAACCTGGCAGTCTTGACATCCATGGCAGTGCTTTGTATGAGGAGGGCCTTATAAGCAGGACCATCAGGGGCTAGCCTCTTGTTCTTGACCTTAACTTCATAGCGTCGCAGGAGGTTGGGAGTCGGGAACTGGTAAGAGAAACCAGCTGCGTTGAGGGATTTGTCAGCCCAAGAGGCGGCAACACCCCAATTCTCATTGAGAATTGCAACATCGATTGAAGAAGCGCTCTCCTGAAGAATCTTTTGCGCATTGGCGAGATATCCGCTTGCTGCTCTGGCGTCTCTCCACTGAGGCTGGCGTGGGCCCCAAGCATCAGCAAATCCATTGGAAGTTTCTCCTAGGGGCGTAAAAGGCGCAAACCCGGGCCAGATACTAGTCCGAGAGGATCTATAGGGGAAACCATGAATGACAACCTGACTGACACCGGTAGCCATGCCATGATTAGCTGTATTGAGAAGAAATTGCCATGTAACACCATATGCCTTTCCCATATAAGCGCCGAGTTCATCGGAGAGAATCGTCTGTTTGCCTACGACGTCTCGACCGGTGGCAAGGACTCGGAAGGAGTCAGGAGCTCCATCAAATCCTAAGGATTCGCCCTCAGGGATATCGACCTGAGACGCGGCATATGTACTGTCGGCAGATATTGTGTAAGGCTGAATACGTAACTTCAAACCGAGATTGTTTGCCCATTTTCTTAGAGGCTTGAGACGACAGTTGACGTAAAGGTCGGAAACTGTCTGGTAGAAGTCGTTGGTGATTTGACTTGTGATATTGCTGCTTCCAGAGTAGGTGTTGGTATCCTTGAGCACGTAGAGAAGGAATGGAGTAAGATCGTAATTACGTCGGGACTTGAACTCATTAATGAAGTTGTTAGTCCAATACTGCGTGTATTTAAGCTCGAGGGAGTCTTCGAATATAGAACCACCGCTCCTAGCATCTTGTTAGAAAGGGCACTGCGTGTCTGACCATTTACTTACTTGGCTAGAGCCTTGCGAAAGGTAGGCGTCAAAATATGCTTGTCCCAATATTTAGCACCAGCTTCAAAACCAGCGGTGCTGAAGTGATCAACGATATAGGCGGGGTATGGGTATGTAAGTTTGATTCCGGAGTGGTTCACTGAAGGAGTTAGCATGAACAAAGGAAGCAGGACTCGAAGATGACCTACTATCGTACATATTCTGTACTTGACCAGTTCCGCGGCAATAAACAGCAACAATAACATAATCTCCGGCACTAGGCGCAGTCCATTTAACTTTTCCATTTGACTCTTTTGAAGAAATATCGGCGACACTGTCTGAATCAAAGCCAATAACTGCAGCCGTAGTACTGGTGGAGTTGACCTTGGCAGTCAAGACCGCCACCAATTTGAGGGAAGGGTTGACTATGTTACCAGTTTGGTTCCCAGAGGGTGCAGAGACGGGTACAGGAAGTTTTCCGTTGTAAGTGTGGCCGGACTGGACGAAAACCCGGCCGTGGACGAGCTCTTTCACCGTTTCCGGGGAATCAGGAGTGTAGCCAGGGAAGCCAGTTGGCCAGTGAGGCCCAAGAGTAAGGTCTAGATGACCACCGAGCCTAACTTGTTCGTCTTGTGAGCTTATTTTGAAAATCAAAGTTGTGACCTACTCGTTGGCCGTGTCATAAGCAGCGCTGACAGCTTTGTTCCAGCGGCTCTGAGCCCAACCATAGAGCTTGGGATCATCCGGTTCAGTGATGCTGTCTTGAACATCTCCGATCTCAGCGCCTCCAAACCCAGCGTCAATGATAGATTTGATCTCGCTGGATACTTGTTCAGAGTCAACTGAACCACCTGGCCACCACCAGCGGAACCTCGGGGATTGGTAGAGAGATGGCTTTATAATGTGGCCTTCTGCCCCCTGAGGCTTCCTTGGGTACAAAGCCTGGCTAGGGGCAGTCAATGATATGGCGATGATGATCAGTGATTTTGGAACCATAGTGAAATGCTGGGAGTAGGATCAGAGTGAGGAAGTTTTGTAAGATCAAAATCAGCGCCGTCATTGATGCTTATTCATATCAGTCGTTCTCTAGACTATGCCCTTGTCTACCCCGTGGGGAACCTGCCCGATGTATCGTTAGATTAGTAACACATATCAGGATCATGGAATCATTTGACATATGGAACATATCTGGACGAATCTCGCATTCAATTATGCCGAGTCATCTCCCCAATTAGGTATTCAGTCTCTAATGGCCTGAGGGGTACGGGACCATTGGAAGGAAGGCCGCCCACATCCCGCCGATACTATCTGTTGCTATACTAGGGGCGTCACTTATACCACCCTACGCCTGTCCGCGCTTATCCTAGCTTAGTAGTTTTGATGTAGGTTCGCTACGCATGTGATTACTGGTTGCATCACAGCTCCAATGACCAGGTAGCTAGTCGTGTTATCTTGCCCCGGACCCCGCGATCGACCTCGATTCTGGGGTAATTGCGGGGGAAAATAGGATGACTTCTAATCCTGTGATGTTCCTATGCAGTATAGGGACTCAGCTAAGAGGATCGACCTCGGGCTATTGCAAAGCGAGACGGAACCTGCTCTGCGTAGAATACCGGCTTCTAGGGCTTCGCCTACTCTTCTAATCAACGAATTATCGCTAAGCTATTCAGGCATGATGTGAAGTAGACTTGCACATCCTCTCTGTCTTTACTCCTGAATGGGGCGATCGCGGCATTCTTGATGAATTAGTGCTAAGGCTGATCCAACGACGGGCTTGTGAGGTGCCAAGGCCCAAAGTTCTAGCAGCAAGTTTTCGACCTCCGTCTTCTACGTGGAATCGGTATATCAGTTAGCTTATATGGGCTCTATTGGAAACCACTTGTCAATGTGTGAAAGAGAATACGATGGAGTAGAAAGCGAAGAAGGGAATGCCCAGAATATGGGTTTCAGGAAGGCGTCCTGTAAAAGAAAGTTAATATCGAGTCTACTTGTCTTCAGCATTGACAGGGTGCACAGGATGGTCGCATGTGACTTTTGTTTTGTGGTTTCGTCTCAAACTATTCTATCGATGCTTGGATCGTGGGCTGTCCTCCTCCCTGCTGGAATCCACGCTCCTCAATAATTCAACGCCAGTCTCTTATTTCAGCCTCACTGCAACCCACCCAGGCCTGGCTCTCAGTCCATTTCTCTTTCTGTATTTTTTATGGTAGGATCATAGGTCTGATGCCTCTTGAAAGAGGAGTCCTCGCAATCGTCCGAAGCCAGTCGTTTCCGAAAGTTCGAGCCTATTCCATTCTCAATCATTATGCTTACATTTTGTAGAGGTTGTTCGTAATTGCCGAGGGTATCTTGCAACTGGCTGCTGATCAACTCCCGAATCAGCTTCCATCTTTTCAGCTTGTTAGGATCCTCCTCATTTTCCGAACCAGACTCGACCTGGCACAACTGTTGGATTTTAGCAAGAAAGTTGGAAATCCTGAGTGGATCAAGGTTCTCAACGCCGGAATGTGCGCCGAGGAACCTAAAACAGCTGCCCATATTGTGATTATTGATTCCGCTGTCCTGTTCTGGCATAGTCGTTGATTTTCGTGTATTCCCTTCTACCGAATTGTAACCCTGTGCTAGAATATACCGGGCTGTGTGTACTGAGGGGGGATGGCTTGCCCACTCCTGCACTCCAAAGGATTGGAAGGAGAGTAGTGGCTGGCAAATGGCGTGATAAAGGATCGGGAATCTAGTGTTGAGAACCCTCGGTTGGGCAAAGTCAGTACGGCGCCTGCGGGGTGGCCAGCAGTAAAGACTCCTGTCTGACAAAGAGTGGCCTTGACAATCCCCCAGAGACTCAAGGTATGATGGCCGAAATAATAGACCATCAAGTGTATTCGTCTCTTCAAGTGCAAACCGAACAACCCTGTTCATACCCATCTCTGCAGCAACAGTAAGGACTATCGAAACATCATCACAGTACCTTCGACATCTCTTGTCGTGTAGCAGGTATTGTTGAGTTCCTGTCCAAACCTTCATAGAACCGAATTTGCCACAAAAGAATTGAAGGATTGAGAGGCAACGAATGATGTTCTCCGGTGGTCCTCCATCCGTATAATCGAAATATATATGAGACAGGGCACGGCTGACGAAAGTAGCCTGGTAACGAGATGACGCGATGACTCGACACCAAAGCATTGATAATACTGTGTAGCTCCTGAAATGCTTGTATCTGATACGGGAGAACTCGCGTTCATAAACGTGTGGCTGTGAGAGAAGGTCATAAACAGTTCGATGCATGAATACGACCAAAGAATTTGAGCTGCATCTGGTTTCTCCATGCGTGTAGTCGCAAAAGCTGTAGCCCTCACCTTGGACTTCGAGAAGTCCGCAACAACGGCTTCGTAACATGCCTTCCATTATTGCACATATTGCTGCAATTTGATCACAAGAAAGCTTTTCGAAGTTGATGTTTGATGAGAGAGGGTTGGATTCGAAGTCCTCTCGATAAGCCAGGTAAAGTCCGAAAGTTGGAATTGGGCCAACTTCCTCGTGACATTGGTTTGCGTAAACAAGATTCAGGAGCTTCATGGATTCTTGCTCCCATCGTGGATTGATGCGGTCAAGTAAGTGTTGTAACAGTTCTTCCACCTCCTTGGGCAGTTCATCAATTCGGCCTTTCAGGTCTGAAATGGGGCTGTAGTCGTCACATCCCTCGACGACAGATCGACAGGCCAGAACAACCCAAAGGAAAACTCCAGAGGCTTTGTCCACAAGGGTTTCGGCGATTGATGCAACATCGCATGGTTTCGTCTGGGATTCTAAAACCATGTATGGGTGTGAAAGAACGGTATCGTCGACGTAATAAGCAATGTCGCGTTTTGTCAGATCTGGAAGGTTCATCTTTGGCTTGTTTGAAAACGCGGTGACAAACGCAGGATGAGGCCTGCTTGATACAAGAATCTTGACATCTGGGAACGATTCAAGCTCACCAATAAACTTGGAGACGTCAAGATCTTGACCCTCATACTCGTCAATACCATCAATCAGGAGGCAGAGTTTCTTGCCACTATGACAAGATGCGCAAAAATCTTTCAAGGCCACTCTCATCTCGGCTATGGATGGCATAGAGAGATTATCAGAGTCATTCCCATCATTATAATATGCCTCTTGCCACATGTTGGGAAGGACCGCCTTGATGGTGGTTGGATCGTCGCTCAGGACTTGATGGAGCAAGCTCCTCAAAAGCCCAGATTGTGATTTCTGCTCGGATCTCCCCAATGCGTAGAAAAAGAAGTTGGCCAGGATGAGTTGGGCGCCATTCGCCCATCTATCAAGTAGGATGCGTGTGCGTTCATGCTGATGAAGGAACTTCATCAATGTAGACTTGCCACTTCCAGCCTTACCCGAGAGCCAGTACATGCCCGAGGCTTTCTGTAGCCAAGTATTGAGATCATCCCATTTGAGATGGCCATCGGGCGGGTTGAGCGCCCAGTGCAATGTCTGGAAATGAGCATCTCTGACATTCATCCTTCGATCGTCGCGCCAGCGAAACCAAAGACGCTTTAAGACTCGGGATTGAATGAGTTCTTGCTTAACCGCAATAGCTGCTTCCTTGACAGTCGGTTGTTCATCTCCTGATATCCGTATTATAACGTCTAATTTCTCAACGCTGCGGATGTGGCCCAAGTCATCTTTACTCAAGGCTAGAGCGGATGTTGAAGTGGCTGGTACTAGAGAGCCTAATGAGTTGTTGAAATAAGAGAGGTCGGCGATGAGATGACTGAACTTGTCCTTGTCGACGATGACCCAGCGAATATGCTTAGCAACTTTGCCGATCTTGGACTGACTTTCAGGATCTGGTCTCGGATGCGTCCCAATGTTGAGTCGCTGGAATTCCTCAAGAAACCTGGTTAACCGCGATTGACTAGGACCCAGGTAGCCTCTGGTTGGCGTATTCTTCGAGTCTGAGGGCTTGGTAGAGTCGATCATCTGCAGACCATAGTCTTTCTGCAAAGCCTTGCCATCGCTAAGAAGGTTTTTGATGGCTTGTAAAACTCTCAAGACTATTTGTCGGATGTCTTGGTTGGCGAAAAGAGTATCGAATTTGGCTGGCTTGAGTAGGTCAACACGCTCAGACCATTGGAGAAAAAGCATCCTCTCAACGTCAAGCTTCGTATCCAAGATGTCAGCATCTTTGCCCAACTGGCGCGCTGCCGCGATCATGGAAAAAAGGTCGACGCAATCTTTGAAGATGCTGACAAGGGCCACAGCCCCGACCGCGAGGCCAGCTGCCTCCATGATATAATAGCATCTGTTCTAAGCAATGAATAAAAGAGAGCGTGTCCCCTCAAGTATTGAGTTTTTCGTGGCGTAGTGGTATAGATATGAGTATGAAAAGAGTATGGCTATTGGAACAGACAAGGCTGACTTGCAAGCATTGCTTTTTCTCGTGCCAGGGCATAACACAGCCACATTCGCACTTGAGCCACTCTGCAGCAGGAGAGCCTGACAGGCAGACTTGTCCAGGTTGCTTACTGTCCAATCATGGGCTAAAGCTTCCCGATATTCCTGCACAGCCGCCAGGTCAGGAATACCTCATTCATGGTGTGAATTGTTGAGGTGGTAGCCGCCTCTCTAATATTTTGGGGGAAAATGGGAACAACGAGAGCGGAATGGCTTAGTACGATGGGCTAGCCTACAGACTTGATGAAGATAGATATCTACTAAGTACCAACGTTCAGCTTCAGAAATCCAGTTAACAGGCCATGATCACCTTCATCATCATTGATCTTGACATCAATCTCGGCCACATTGGGTCTGTCCTTCTCTGTGACTATCAGATCCTTTAAGTAACTGCTTCATAAATATTCTCGTCATCTGATTGATCCATTTAAGAAACGTGATGTTAATGCTGTCAAGCTAAGTAAATACCTGGGCTTGCCAGCTGCGACGGGCGTCCTATGAGATCAGATCCCCCCAAAATCTTCTTGATAATTGATATCACTAGCAAATGTTCTGAACAATCATTGTATACAATGTAGAATACTACAAACCTTACAGAACCAAGTGCTCGATGCGCAAAGAAATCTTGCTACGGAGCATGACCTCCCCAGAACCAACAAGTTGACCTGGTCATCGCGACCTCCGCCGTTCAATACTCGTGATAAAACGGGCTGTGTTTACAAGGGTATCAGTTGGCACAGAATGATAGTTTTGAGACCTGTAGCATTTCTGTTATTCTTTGGTCGCTAGATTGGGTCATGTCCAGTATTACGCCAAACATGGCACATAGAATGCCGAACTTTATTGTTCCTGATATTAAAAACTATTTCGACAGGGTTGGGAATCTGAAAAATGATACCTGACCGGAAAAATGACCAATCACCAGCGTCCCTTTACTGAATCCCACACAGGTGGCCCTATAGTCTGGGGGGAGACAGACGAGCTTTCGCTCCCCTTGAGATATCCAATCCTCATTAAGGTGCAGAGTACAATCCGTATTGGTGGCATCAGTATTGTCAGCGTTCTCACGATCCAGTTCAAGAGACCCGCTATCTTTCGAGTGGCGTACGTTGCCTTGGTTGACCAAAGTTGGGAAGGGGCCATCCGACGATGCTGTCGCCAAGGACTTGTCACCCGGATTCCGTGAGGTAAGACTTTCTTATTGAGTCCCAATTGTACCGACATAGACTCTAGGTTGCAGCTTGCCTTCATCTGATGCGGCTCCAATAACTGTGGTCAAGCCAGCCTTTCGTATGTAGGGCTCATGAAGGGATAATACGGGTTCAAGACCATCTGGAATGCGCGAGAGCAATCTGAATGTGCGTGCCATATCCTCCTCAGAGCATTTGTCGAGAAAACTTTGGAAGGCGTCTCTAAGGACGTCGAAATGATCGACAATGAGTGCTTTGTTACAAATACTCATCAACGCATCCGTAGTATTTGGCTGGAGATACATTCGTACTCGTTCTGCTTCTTCCCAGAGGCGAGTGTCGGATCTCTTCATATATTCAGCTATGCTCGTGCGACTGAGTGACTGGCTCTCAGCCTCGTAGAATTGCCGGGTCTCGTTCAAAAATGCGATTTCGAAATAGGACTGATAGCATTCGGAAGCCGACTGGGAAGAGGTCTCTAGAACATTGTCTAGAATTGCAAAAGAATCGATAACCTGCTTGATCTGGTCATGGTCGATCTTCGTTCTATTTCTTTGTTGATTAATAAACCCAAGGACAATTTTCACGACTCTCTCGGCGATGGTCTCAAGCAGAACTTTTCTCCATTTCACAAAATGTAAAGTGAAAACGTCCGGAAGACCTTGCCTACCCATGTCATGTTGACGCCTTATCCAGTGCTTGTTGAGATAGCGGAAGTAATGATGGACATACTTAGCCCCTGCTTTGAAGCGAGTCCATTCTCGAACATAGAAAGCTAGTAATTCTTCGTCCTTTGCGCTCAAAGATTGAGTGACTATTGTTTCAATATGATGGGTTAAGAAGTCGCCTAACTTGTTGTACAGTTCTTCGCAGGCAATTTGAGCTGCCATGTTCAGTCTCCTGTTGATACATTAAATTACATCACATACCTGCTCGAGCATTGGAGTTCCGCCTGTCCTTGCTGGGGGTCGTGCAGAGCTTATGGACGCAACTGAATCTGCATCAGTATGGCAAGCATGTATTTTACGAACAAGCCGAAACACCTACGTAATGGATCCAATCCACTATCATAATGATGGTTAATAAGACATAATGGCTGAATGGTAAAGGGTTATTCAAACACTCACTCTCTCCCAATTAACTGTACCTGTATCATCGAGCGTGAGTGCAATGACGTGCTGCAGAAATTCCCACCTTCTCGAAATATTAGCTTTGACTTGCAGGTCTCCCGCCTCCATAACAAAGTAACATACGTTTCAGAAAGATCTCCGCGCTTCATGATTAAGGAAACGCTCGGTGACTCGATTGACTGTCTCGGCTGCTGGGTTGAGATTTTGAGATGTCTTACTGCCTCGAGAACCCTTCCGTCAAATGCGATCGCGACGGCCAAAAGGTAGTCGCCAGATGTTTCTAATGTCTGCTTGCGGCTTTCTTGGTCGATGTCAAGATATCGTACTCCTCCATCGCTCGAAACTAATATGAGTGCCTTGGCGTCAAAGGAGAAGGTGATAGTTCTAATTTGACTTTGGTGACCGGCTAGTGTCTGACTAGAAATGCCCGTGTCAGCGACACGGCAATGCACCATCCAACTATCACAGAGAAGTTCCAGTGCACTATCGTCGCATAATACTGTCATGTCATCGGCGGAGCTATTTTGGTCATAGGTGGGCCGACTACCGCTCAAATCAACGTCCCAAAGCCGCACTACCTTATCACTTGCAACTGATGCAAGAAGCTTGCCATCGGGCGAGAAGGTGATAGATCTGACCCAATCACGATGACCTACAAGCGTCTTTTTCAGAGTAGCTCTAGCAACATCCCAAAGCCGTACCCTCCAATCGCTAGAAGAGGATGCAAGTATTTGCCCATCAGGCGAGAAGGCGATAGCTAAGATGTAACCCTCGTGTCCTTCAAGTGTCCGTATGTGGTCTCCAGTGGAACCATCGTAAAGCCGCACAGTCCGGTCACTGGAGGCGGACGCAAGGACTTTTCCATCAGGCGAGAAAGCGACGGCAGTGATTGGACCTCTATGACTCTTAGAGACTGGATTGAGGGAAGTAATGACAGCGTCCCATAGCCGTATAGTCTGATCACTCGATGCTGATGCAAGAAGTCGTCCGTCAGGCGAAAATGCGATAGCGTTGACCCAGCTGCTATGACCCTTGAGTGATCTTAAGTGAATACCATGTTTGGCCTCCCAGATCCGGATAGTCTGATCACTCGATGCTGACGCAAGAAATCGTCCATCGGGTGAGAAGGCAACAGAATTAACCCGATCTGTATGGCCCTCAAGCGTTGCTTGTGGAGTACCGCTATCAACGTCCCAGAGTTGCACAGTTCGATCGCTCGATGCTGAAGCAAGCCATCGTTCGTCAGGCGAAAAGGCAACTGAATTGACCCAGTCATTGTGACGACACACAAGCGTTGCTTTCAGAATACCACTGTCAACTTTCCAGAGCCGCACAGTTCGGTCACTTGATGCTGAGGCAAGACATTGTCCCTTAGGCGAGAAAGCAATAGCAAGGATGTGACCACCATGGCCTTTGAGAGTACTTCTGGGAATACCTTGTTCAATATCCCATAACCGTATAGTCTGGTCGCTCGATGCTGATGCAAGAATTCCATGAGGTGAAAAGGCAATAGCATTAACCCAATCGTCATGGCCTATGAGCGTCTTTTTCAGACTACCGCTAGCCACGTCAAAGAGCCGAATAATTTTGTCGCTTGCGGCCGACGCAAAGAGTCTGTCATCAGACGAGAAGGCAACTGCCAGCATGTAATTGCCATCCCCAGAGAATTTCCGCCTCAACGCCCCGGTAGCTCCACTCCATAGGTGTGTAGTCCCGTCGCTCGAAGCTGATAGTAGGCTCTCTCCGCCTTTTGAGAAGACCACGGCATTAACCGAACCATGATGGCCTTTGAGTGTCTGTAGACAATCATGTCTATCCCTTTCCGCACCTATCAAGACTGGAATATCTGGATATCTCTCATGTTGCAACCGCTTGAGTATCTCGTTGTCGGTTGAACAGAACGTAAGTGCAGAGCTATAGATTTGCAAGGGAGCACGTTCAATGATCGTTCCGTAACTGATTATGAAACGTTCGGCGTCAGCCAAGAATCTATCAAAGTCGGAACTTAAGCAGGAGTTCGACTAGTGTGGATTAGCGTTGTACAATAATTTTAGATGTTGCAGACGTACTCGGAGAACTTCTAGAAGCCACCTAGTGGATGAAACAGCGTCTGATAGACTGCTTAGAAGAGACAGAGCTTCAAGCCAGTGAAGAAAGTGATCCTCCATGAAAGTTTGGATATGCGGCAAAAGTCTGGACAACCCTTGTAATTGTTCATTACCCATTCCTCTCTTTTTGGACCTCTCTAGGTATTCGTTGAGCTTCTGCAGATGGGTTACCCAATGGAAACAGGCATACGCAAGGTCAGGTGGAATGGCTTTGTGGATGATATCGTCAACTTGCTTGACGGTCTTTCCATAATCCTCGTACCCGCACACGTCTCTTCGTAGACCCCTTAGAGATCCGCAATCTTTCATTGTCATTCGCTCGATACACTTCAACAGGAGCCTTTCATTTGTTTCTGCGGGACTTACTCGAAAGTCGCCATCTCCTGCATTTGTTGAGTCCAGCAAGAAGTCTCTGAATGACTCATGCACTATCTCCATTGTGCCGTCAGGTCTGATGTTGAGTACTGCATGGAGGGTAGGAAGCAGATGTTTGACCACGTCATCTCTCATATTGAGAAGAATTGCAAGATTGGTGGCTAGAAGAGGTGTAGCAAGCATGATGACGGATGAAAGGATAGCCTCTAACGATTGTTGCTCGGTTTGGATGAGGCCAAGCCGAGTTTCTTCCATAACGGTCTTGTACATCTGCCCGAGTCGGTCCCCGAGGTCAGGAAAATTGTTTTCATGCATTTCCAGCCAGTGTTCCAATCGCAAACTGGGCACGCCTTTCATATCACCTTCGATAAAGCGACAGAGAGTTGAAGCGTAAATGAACAGCGGCGAGGGAGTTATGGCCAAAGTGAGAAGGCGATCCAGGTCTTGACGATTAGGCCAGCTCTCCATATTCTTGGTTTTGGAAATGTCTGCGAACCGGTCTTTGAGATAAACCTCTATATCGGCTTTCGTCTCACTAGAATCATGGAGAGGCGAAGAGATAACATGCTTTTGGTCATCTTGGCGGAACAAGCGATTAATTGCCTCAGTGGGTCGACTTGTCAGAAGGACTCGTAGGTGAATTGACTGGACTTCATGGAGTCGCAACAGTTGAGTCCATATTGGGTCAATTGAAGACTTTTCGCATTCGTCAAGAGCATCAATGACAACCATAATCGTTCGTGTGGCTAGACAATGACTGGGGATGTCCCGAACGAGACTTTTCATTGGGTTCAATATCAGAGCTTCGAATTGGTGATGAAGATCCTTCCGCGCGATGTTGGTCTCGTCTAGCCAACCGCACTTCTCTAGGGATTTCTCGATCTGTCTCTTGAGGCTCGGAAGACAATGTGTTAATTGCTCAGCAATTGTCGGAAAAAATCGACTTGAATCGGAACGTTCGGATCTCCGAAAGAAATAGCTGGCTCCCAGGATCATTTCCGACTCAGAAGGTAATTTGGCTAGTTTGCTTGCGATGGTTCGGGAGATAGTTGACTTTCCAGTGCCAGCGGGACCATAGATCCAGAAAACAGTCTTTCCCTCAGTAGACTCTGCCCATTGGAGAATGCCATTCTGTATTGTCTTCCTAGTGCCCTCGTGGCACAATGGAATAAGCTGACTGACCGCGCTGCTATCATAGCAGGCGTCGGGTTGGGTGGGAAGCTTGTATCTGAATAGCCCAAAGATCTTTTGGGAAATGTCTCGGTGTTGTTCACTGGTCTGGTGGTGCGCTTCTGACGTTTTGACAAGTTCTTTCACTAGTGATTTCGAAGCAAAGGGTAAATCTATCAGTGCTGATTCTCACGTAAATTTGAAGAAGTGATCGTTCTACCTACGTGAGTGGACTATATCAGTCACTAGCCTTTGTTCCTCAACCTTGTGAGGCCGGACGACACGCAACAGGTCCTTGGCATATGACGCTGCAGTCGTGGCTGCGTATACCTGCCATTCCTTGTTTTTGTGGCTGTCAGAGTAGTCACAAATACCTCGTACGACAAGACATGGGAAAGTATCCATTAGACCTGCAGCCTCCATCTCGAAGCAGAGAATACCGTATCTCTCGCGGATATTATCTCGGTACTGGGCAGACCGAACAACCTGATCTCCTGACGCGATAAGACCGTAGTGAATGGCAGGAACTTCTGATTTCCGTTCTAGTCACTTGACGATTTGACTCGTGTCGCATTGTGAGCAGTCAGCTCTTGGCCCGGCTTCGATTGTTTCCACATGGGTGTGAGATGCCCGGAATAGCAGGTCATTGGCCCAGCCTGGGAATGTACAGTCATTGAGATCTAATTCAAGAGCTCGCTCTGCAGATCTCTGGATGTTCGATTCGAAATTGGACTTTTTAAATGCCAAATCCGATCTCAGTCTTTTGACTCCCGTCAAAAGTACCCCTGGGGGCTTATTTAGGTGGCCGGTAAGTTGTAAGTAGTTCAAACTAAGCTGCCTGCCGTAGTCGACCTGTTGTATACCACCTTCACCAGTTAGAAATGATATCCCGAGAATTTGAGGAGAGTGTCGTTGTAAGTAATGGGTGTCGATATTTATATGCAACTTACCCTTGCTATCCACAGGGCAACTGACGACAACGTCACCTAGCCGAATGTCCTTGCGTGGATTGCTGGTGTCAGGAGGACCCGGGGCACCACCGGCGACGCCAACCAAGAGGCCGAACCTGATCTTTGAAAAGGTCCGAAGCATGTTGGTAGCGACGTGAGTTGCTGCACTCTTGCCTTTGATCCCCTCGCCAGGATAAGCAATTGCGATGTTATGATTATTCATTTCGCCCAAGATGTAGCTATTGGGATCTCCTTCGGCGGAGTCGAGACCATCGTGCTCGCGATCAAGAAGCAATCTCGCCGCCTCGAGTTCGCAGTCGAGCACAGCTGTCCAACCGACAGTGTAATCATCGTACCCAAGCGGTCGAGATCTAGGTTCAATTCCGTTAGTGTGATGTTATCCTGCGCTAGTTATCCGAAGGGCAAACTAAGAGATAACAAAAACAACATATATATATATCAGCAGTCGACGAAGGACGACCTACTCGGGCATAGTCTCCATCTCATATTCTCACCAACGTGTAAAGAAACTTCCTTCTTATCGAATAGAGCTGATAGAAGTCTAGAAGGGTATAAAATGTCAAGAACAGAGCGCGTAAAGTTGTGTGCTCTGCGCCTGCTAAAGATCAAATGTGTCTGCGAGGAACTCTCTTCATGATGCTTTATTGTGTAAACAAACAATTGTGTTTTTTTAGATGTGTGGCCTTGACCTATCTCTTCGAGATATTGGATAAGGTATCTATATATAGAGGAACTCTCTTGTTATACGTGCGTCCTGTCAATGCATTTTTCTGACGTCATGTATAAGACAATCCACCCACACTCTCTCTCGCTATTATATGATATGACCCCTTTCTGATGGTCCAGCAGGCATAACACCCCACCTTCTTTCAGGCTCGTAGCAGCAGCTAAAAGATTCCAGTCACCCAGTGCGCTTTTAATCCCTTAGGCTTTGATTTAGATCACAATAAGGAGAAAAAGAACCTGAATTAATAACTATCATAAAGTCATAACAAACAACAGTTAGGTACTAATTTTAATTCAATGGTAGAGCGCCATAAGTCAAGAGTTCCAGAATATTGTTTCCGCTGGGAAACAAATGATCTGATTTACAAGGTTGGGATGGCGTAGGTAATTTGCCTGATATGCCCTGTTATTCCGCCCTACCCACCGTGGCTCAAGGAGGAGTTGACGAGACCGCATGCTGCGGGGCTTTCTGCAGGTCTGAGTTGTCCTAGCACCCATGGCATGCTATTTTCTATCGGCATTGGTCGAAAGAATGCATCCATCTCGTCGTGCATATGGACCTAGTACATTTTAATCACGCGGGCAATAAACAACTGTCCAAAAGTAAAGATAAAAGAGCTAACATCAAGAATTCGTCATTCCCATGCTTCAAAGTTCTTAGCACAGCCCGTATTGATAATGATTGACATTGACTTAACACCGCTCCGTTTAATAATGCCCGTATTTGCTTTTCGCGCCGAACGTCTTGCTTCATCTCAGACCTGAGCTGGCGTACGACAGAACTAATTTGCAGCAAAGACCTGACTAACTAGTTGTCAGCAAGACCATATTTTTGAGGCCACATCACTAACCCCTAGCCCCTGAAGATCTTACACGTTGCGAAGTTTAGATCATATCACAAAGCTAGCAGGGCCCTTTCACCGGACACCAGGGGATCTACACCGGGGCGGGCCGATTTAGACTAGAAGAATCTAATATTACTGTATGTGTGGCATGGGGGGTAGATAAGCTAGATTGGCTATGATTTTGACTTTTCAGCTCTCCACTTATAACGACACTGGGCGAGCTGATTTCCTTTTTAGTCCTGTATATCTTGTCTTGTGCCTTTTAAAACTTTACTTCGCCTTGGAAAAACTGCAGGGTAAAGAGATAGTCGACACTTTTGCCTAAAGCTTGCAAAGTCCCACCTCTGGTCTTCTCATCTTGCCGAAGTTTCACCGCATGTCCCTCGACAGAGTGGTCTCCAATCCTCCCCTTGCGCTGCTAAACCCATTCCATGACAGGCCAGAGGAGTTGTGACGATCCATAGTAGGAAAAACATTCGCGTTGACTGCCCGGAAGCAATCGTCGGTATCCATCGTACGCAGCATCTTTCCAGTACCTTCTGAGACTACCCTCTAGAAGTCTTTCACATGTATACCTTCTGTCAATTTCAGAGCCTCGGGATGATCACTATCGCTGCCGAGGCAGGCGTGGATGATGCGTTGGACAACGGCGAGGGAAATCACAATAAAGCGTGGTATATGTTTGATGCGTATGCATGATGCGGGGTAGACTGAGGTAGCAGTATGCGTAGTACCGTATAGGGGAATATAAATTGCTTTGAGTATGAGGTTCATTCTCGCCCACTCTCAACTGCCGATTATCACCTTCCATATCTTCGACCGTTTTGGGAGATCCAAGTGCTGCCACGCTTATGCATTCTTAAATGCTACTCGTTCATCTGAACTTCTCCGGAACTTGTTACATTTCCGTAGCTTCAAGGGTACTTATTTCAGAAGAGGGGGTACATACAAAGTGGTGCCGCAATTGCGCCACCACCTTTTGACCACCCTATGCAAACTCAAGGGTTTTGTGACGTTAGTTGATCACTGGATCATATTCTGTGTCACCTTGAGCTTTTCGAGGAGATCGCAAAGCAATCTGAATCGAAATGGTATATGGAAAATGATGGCGATGAGAAGGGCGAGGTTGAAGAGGCGGGCACCTATTTCTCACAGCACACACTAATGTGGAGAGTATTAGTGAGCTTTACTGATATCTGGCTTTTACTTAGAAGTTAGTTAACTCCTTATATAGCTCTTCATTCACCAAAGTCTAAGCCGAGACGCCGCATTCTCTGCAAATGGATCCATATCCAAGCAGCATAGATCTTACATCCCTCCCGTGGCTTCTATTGTCCGCTGAAACCAACTGAGTTAGCTCTCTATCATGAACTTCCCTCTAATGTGGCATTGCTTCCTCCAGCATGGACGGCGTACATGAAGCCTGAGCTCATACTCAACGTACAGTCGAGGCAGACTTCGGGTAAACCGATACAAGAAGACGTGAGAGCTACGGTACATGATAATGGGAGAAAGACGAGACTGATCAGGTTGCAGTCATCAACTTGGATTGACACTACCTATTAGTCAGTTCTGCCTTCTAATAGCAAGGGCATGCATAGTCTCTCGAATCTCTAACCCAATCCTAGTTCCCGTTGGATCCAGTCTCAGCCTTTAGGAGCTCGGACGACATCTCCATCAACGACTTCGGAACCACGCCGTGAGGTCGTTCATTCCATATGAGATCAAACGTCTCTAATACAAGCACCAAAACTGGACAGCTGGTCAAGAGCGGATCACATGAACGAGGCCAATCTCTAAGCTACCCATTCTATGCTTGTTCCCATGTAGCGAACACCCCTCGCGTACGCGAACGTAGCCTTCTTGGCGCTTTTTACGCAAGGCGAAACCGACTTTCCGTTGATATTATAGACGGAAATTCCCTGGATATAAGAGTTTTGTGATGGATCTAATTTGATTTTATGTACCTCACCCAGGTCATGCTACCCATCTTAGGCACCTCAACCTTCATATCGCATTGCCTTCCCTTTCCTGTTGATTGTCACATATATATTCCTCGTAGTTTTATACCCTACAGTAACCTCAAAATCTTGATGCCACTTGAGGAGGGGGACCTGGATAGGTCTGTATTCTCAAGCTCAGACTGCCTCAGCATTAACTCAGCCTAGAGCGGCGGGAGGTCAGCTCTAGAAATGGAAATGAAATTCGGTATCCTAGAGTTTCGTCTCCGAATTCGTTGGTATTCATTCTCCTTCCCCTCTATAAAAGACCCAGATGACTTACTGTCTTGTTTCTCACCAACCTTTCTTAACTTGGATATATAATTAGAAGAGGATATGCTGCTGCACGTTGCACAACATGGGGCTGAAGTCGAAGAGCCTGTGGCTTGCAGCGGAGACTATAAATAGCTTGATGTGTGGATTTGATAGGAACTTGGGATACCGTACTTGTGTGCACTATTAACAAACCCTCACGGTCAGTCGATCCCCGATGTGTCTTGATTTATCACACTTCAAGAACAATCCTACTTAAGGTGCTTTCGGTCTCATTTTAGAATAAGGTCCTGCCTTCAACTATGATAAAGAACACAGTTTCCAGAACAATACCATCGGCTTAGGAGTTGATCTTTCGGAATTTAGACTGTTTGGTGTAACCAACATGACGGGCCACGTAACGTGGCTGGTGCTGGGCTGGCGTTATTCTTCCGTGAACCCTAGAAGATTGCTGTATCCAACCGAAGTTTGCTACCGCACATACTGGGCGACATCGAACCGTGGTAATTGGTGAGTGGGTTCTGCTGTGTTACAGCAATCGGTTCCAGTTTGCCTGACTAGAGTTCGCCAACTCAGTTTGCCTCACAGTGGCTGGAGTGACTTTTGTGTCACAGTTGTGTATCATGTACGAATGGCTAAGCCAACTTTTTCCATACTGTCCGTTGGCTAGCAATATAAGTATCGCATTGAGAAGCCATGAAGAGCCGGTACTCCTCTCATTTCTGTCAATTTCATCCTCCACCTGTTGCGCTTTTCTAACCCCACAACTCAAACTGCCTGACTTAAAGAATCATGGCAGTTACTTCGAAAGAACTATTGAAATTGACCATCTCAGCATGGACGGGATGGAGACGGACTGGAATTTACCTCACCATTCTGATCATTGTTCTTACCATCTTCCTCATAGGGACACTCATCGTATCTCTCCACGGAACCGAACATGGGAGTGTAAATCTTCTAAAAGACACCATTGTTTGGGAAACCGATTGCAAAACCACATCGCGAGCCAACCTTTGGATGCATCTTGCGATCAACGTCATTTCTACTGGTATTCTCGGCTCATCTAATTTCTTTATGCAAATCCTAGTTGCTCCAACTAGACAAGAGGTAGACCGGGCGCACGCTCGTGGTCAGTGGGTTGAGATTGGAGTACAGTTGATTCGCAACTTCCGCTTCATATCTCGGCATAAAATTTTCCTGTGGTTTCTTTTCTCACTCAGCTCTGTGCCACTACATCTAGTATTCAACGGCTGCGTCGTTGAAACTAAGGCTTCTACCGGATTTAAGGTTCTCATGGTGGCAGAGGGGTTCCTCAATGGAGTTCCATGGAGCTTACCCTCTCTGACAGCAAAAGAACCAGGTCATCCAGATTCCAATCGGAGTGAAACCGCCATATCCGGTATTCGCAGAAATGCAACACAAAATTCAAACAACAACTGGGAATCTATTGATTACCAAGATTGTTTAAGACGCTATAATGACCCAAAAAAGATCATATATGATCATCGTCATGTCATTGTAGTTCTCAAAAATTCTAACGGATCTTCATCCGCTGGATGGACTCGCGAGCAAGTCATAAGAAACACCACTGGCTTCGACCACCCAGGCTTGATCAATTCGCTATGGGACCACGATTCGTTTCTACACATCGACGCTACTGCCGATTCGACTTATGGTATGCAGAGAGTGGGACGATCAGACTGGAGACAAGGACAGGACATATCCGGACGCATTTCCAATTCGATCAACCTTAACGTTGGCGGCTCATCGGACTCTTATCAACCTAATTTCCCGAAGTCAAGACCCGACCGCTGCTTATCAGAAAACCACCAGGCTTCCTGTCGACTGAGTATTTCCAATCGCCTTCTTTTCATTGTCATTATCATGTGCACCCTCAAATGCCCACTCTGCATCTACACTCTTGTAACTCTTGGCGTCTTGAAGGACGAAGACCCTTTGATCACACCAGGAGATGCCATCGCTTCATTTATTTCAAACCCCGACGATAGCACAAAGGACATGTGTACTCTTAGCTTCCGGGATCTTCCACAAGGGGAGACATGTCTGTCAGAAGGATCCCATGTTACCTACCCAGACCTCAGAGGATCATGGCACTGGACTACCTTATTAAACCGTAGGGCCGGAGAGTGCGTTCCGCGAGCTATTTGGCTTCTATAATTTGTGATTATTTGGAGCTTGCTTTTTGTTGTTACGCCTTCATTTGTAAGGGCTGTTCGTGATCAACCGATGTACGTCCCCTAACTGTCTTCTTACTTCCTTTGATATTCATGAATCATGGCTAAAAATTATTCTTGTAGACAGGATTCTCGATTCGACCATAATCCTACCAATGCCGCTGTTGAGAATGATATGTTGGACGGTATGTCTTTTATAGGACTCACGATGGTTTCCAACTTACCTCAGGTCATTCCTTCACTTTGTTACATGGCACTTAATGGACTCGCTACCCGAATGTTAGTGGAACTTGAATGGTCTCACTACAGTACTACTTTTCGTTCGCTACGCGTTACAGAACCTAAAGGTGAGCAGCGCTCGACATACCGGCTGCAACTGCCCTATCGTTGGTCGGTTCCACTTCATTCTCTCAATACTTTGCTGCATTGGATATTTTCCAACTGCATCTATGTCAGTTACTATAATTGTAAGGATTCAGTGCCCCATTTACCGATATGGCCACCTAATGGTCTCAATTCAGATTATGATCCATACCCTCCGTACGATATAGTGGGCACAAGTCAAGGCTTGCAATACTCCACCGTAGCTATCTTGATTGCCCTCGTGCTATCGATGACAATTGCGTTCACTCCCACATTTCTCTCTAATCTTCTCCTACCGGGAAACATCCTCATTGGGGGCAGCAACTCGAAAGTTATCTCTGCTGCCTGCCACTGCATACCTGCGGCATCTGCTGTTACGACACCCGAATCGTCATCAGTCACTATGGGGGCAATGACAGTGGTTGATGGCGATTCTGATATCGAGAACCTGTTGGTAGCCGATGACAACTCCAGTACTGACAACTCGGAAACCAGCGATGCTGATAAGTTGCAAGCAATGGCGAGGAGCAAGCTGAAATGGGGGCAAGTCTCAGACGGAAGTGACAGTGATGTAGTCGGTCACTTGGCATTTGGGGTTGAAGGACAGGAGGTTACGGAACCAGTCGAGGTGAATCTATACCGTTAATCAAACGCCGCCAAGATCATAGTTTGACGAAGCAAGCCGGGTGTCTTTAATCGTATGTATTGCAGAACAATTATGATATTAAACCGACAGCACTCAGCTATCCGCATGAGGTCTGACTATGGTAACAATCTCAGTAAGTGTAGTGGAAGGCTGGGTTGTGCTCTCCAAGTTCCTCCGCCTCTTCCTCTGTCATTCCTTGGATCCTATGGTCCTCCTTGCCCTCCATCTTCCTCTTATTCTGCTGACGGAAGTAGGCCCAGAAAGCCATGTAGATAATAGAAGACATTGCAACTAAGGCCATAGAAATGGCATGACCTTTGACGAAGCGGGGACCTTCATATGTTTTATACAACTAGACAAATGTGTTAGCCATAGATATTGGTATGTAGAAGCAATCAAGACTTACAAATGGAGCTGGAATTCCAGCAGAGTTTCCGATGGTAAGCTGCAGACCAGTTGCAACAGTACGCTTTCCATACCGAGGATTGTTGCTTGGAAGCCAAGCAAGTGGTAAACCAACAATGACATATAATCCCATGGCAGCGAGGAAACAGCCAAAGTAGCGAACTCCTGATGGAGCTGTGCTCACAAGAAGAGCATATCCAACCGCGCAAACGAAGCCAAGAATGACGGTATAGACAGCTCGCTTTTGTGTCCGGTCAGAGAACCACGCGACGACAAGATAGGTGATCGCACCCATCGCATAGCAAGGGATAGTGAGCGCCTGAACCTGGGCAGTGTTCCAATCTCCTAGTCCACGAATAATGGTCGGCAAGAAGGTGCTGTATCCGTAGAGAATAGTATCGCCACCAAATTGTCCAATGCAGAATAGCCAAATCTTCCAATCCTTGAGACCTGCGTAAACGTCTGCCTTGTGCATCTGATCCGAAGATTTGGTATGACCAATCTGTCGACGCATTCGTAGATCGATAAGCTCTCGTTCGTTGATAGTCAGATAGTGAGCTGAGTCTGGGTTATCCGCAAGCCAAAACCAAACAGCGATTCCCAGGATGAACGTAGGAATACCCTCTATAATAATAATCCAACGCCACCCCCGGAGCCCTGCGATGCCATCCATATGGCCTATACCGTATGCCAGAAGCCCACCCAAAGAGCCCGCAATAGCAGCACTGACGAAAAGATAACCGATTCGAAGAGCATATTCTCGTTTCGTGTAAAACATGGTCAAGTACACCGTCAAGCCAGGAAAGAGACCGCCTTCAAGAGCACCGAGGATCACACGGCAAGCAATCAAACCTTTGAAGTCCTGCACGATACCGGTCAGGGTGGCGACGATACCCCAAGAGATAGTGAGAAATGCGATCCAGCGCGAAGGAGTAAATCGCTTGATGACCAGGTTGGAAGGAAGCTCGGAAAGAATGTAAGTCACAAAAAGGACTGAGACTGCTAGTTGATACTGAAAACTTTGTTAAAAAAGCTGATCGCGACTAAGCAAGCTTCTGTCGCGGAGTACATACCTGGTCACCAACCAAACCGAGATCTTCTTCCATTCCATATAAACGCGCGTTGCCAATGTTGACACGATCCAAAAAGCTCAGAAGGTAAAGAAGCATCACAGGCGGAACAATCCACATGTCGAGCTTGCGCAAAAGGGCTTTCTCAGCCGCAGGGTCAATGTAGACGTCATCCTGAGCAATGCGCGGCTGCTCTTCAATCTCCTTGTCAGAGAGAATATCAGGCTTTGAAGTCATAGTGGCGAATCCTTGGCTTCGAAAAATAGAAAGATGGAGAGAAGGATGAGAAGTGACAGACAGCTCGAAGGGTCGTGGTCCATTTAAGGGCTTGCAGCGTCTTATCTCCGCAGCCAAGTCTTACCCCGGATCTGTGGGATTGGGTAACTGGCTATCGTGATGGATACGACCCCAGAATTCCCTCCTCCCATATCAGGACAAGGGTTTAAGCCGGGATCGCTGGCTGACTTTCCTAGTAGAGGTGGGCCATTCCCGGTTTGTGAGGGGTTTGCCGACGTTGCATGAATCAGTGACTGGCTCGGCAACTAAGAAATTGCCGGTCTGTCTCCAAAACTAGAGCCGTTGGACGTCATGGTTCTTTCATTGCCGGGTTCAGTTAGTCAGAGTTTAGTGACACAACCAAAGGAACTCGGCTCGGCAGTCTCAAATTGCCTCAACCCGTGATATACAGCAGAGATTAGGTTGATATTTGATGATATTATCTGGGGACAGTCTAAAGTAGCTTCTTACAATGCTGTGGATTTAGTATAGCTTATCCTTAGCTTATGGGTTGTTTGAGCGGAGAAGACGTTCCTCTACTAGTGGAGTATTAAATTGGACCTTGATAGCTTGTATCTCGGAGATATTCTACGCTATCTGTTCAATCAATCACGATAAGAAACACATGATGTCTTGCCCAACTCCAGGCGCGTATCAATGTCGCTTAGAAAATTCACCCGATATCGGTAAATGCTTGCCAAGAAGAAAAATGCTTGACCGTAAGCGCCAAGGACGCCGTCTACCGACTGCTTCATGCGTTGCGATATTGTAATTATCCAAGACTTCGAAGTCAGTCTCTATTACACAATGTTATGTGCTCTTGAAAGTTACACACATTCGCCTGTTATTCCTCCAGTATGAAGGAACATGCGCTGCGTCCAAGTGTAGACGTTGAGCTGTTTCAATTCTTAGATCGCTGCCATTACTATCTGAATAGAAACTGTTCTTCTATCTCCGAGGAAAACTCCTTTAGTGTGCCATCTTCAGCAAATAACACATCTAACCACTGTACTTGATTCCCATCCAGAAAGCTACCAATAAGAGGATTACCGAGGATATCAACGTTTTCATAGTCAATAATTCCAGAATCGCCCACTCCATGCCCATTATCCATACTCATTGGCGTGTGAAGAGGTTGAGCTTGCTCTGCGGAGACGTCTTGAGATTCGTCCAATCCCCCAGGCAATGGCTGTCTTCTAATCGGCGGCCTGTCAAAGCTCAGACCGTCCAATCGCCCTATGGCGCGCAGGGTTGACACGCGAGTTTGAATGTGTGATAATCTCTCGCAGAAGTCAACAGCAGGGATATTTCCATCGTTCTTTAGAGATCGTAGGACACTAAGCAACGTCTCAAGATGGTCTGAGTTGACAGCTGTCGGCTTCATAACAGCCGACATGATAAGTATCATAGCCGCAGAAAAGATATGATGTGCATCCCAATATCCAAATGTAGCTATCGAACCATCGAGAAAAAGGGACTCTACAATACGACTTGATGCTTGTGCGGCGTTGACGCAACTTTCTGCCAAAGCCAGGGTAATAGACGAGACGTTCTGCCGCGGCGATGCGTCCCCTCGCACTTTGCCTCCAAGTTGAAACTGCATCTTGAAAAGATGAAGTAGAACTGGACGAGTTGTTTGTATAATGCATTGATTGTATGCAAGGTGAAGACTTGCAACAGGCCGGGGAGTGCCTCGTTCTTTGACTCGCATATCGGACCGTAGCTCGTCGTGCCATGCTCGAAGTTGTTTCAGAATGCCATGGACTTGATGGATATAGAGACCGTTCGTAGCCTTTGGTATACCGTAGATATGTGTTACTGCAAACAAAGCGGATTAGTTCCATTCTCAAGAAGCAAGGGCAAAAGATTTGAGAAGAACTTACAAATGTTACCAATAATCCGTGCTAATTTAATATTGGTAATGAGATTCTGTGGGTCGAGAAACTCGGCCATCTCGTCTTTCGTCAAGCCATCCATACTTGGCATCTCGACATCGATATCTTCGTCTCGCACGGTAATAGGTTGCCCAAGTTTTGACGCTGAGAAGCGATCAAAAAAGTAGAGCACCCACCACGTTCGTCTTCGACTTTCTCGTTCAACAGGCGTCAGCGTGGTATGCCTCGATGCTGATCTGTGCATGCCTAGACTTTGAGCAAGACGCATGGCTATACCGCTGTAACAGTATGCGGTTCGGATACGACCTAGGACGTTGGATGCCCAAGCCTGTTGACTGATTAACTTCAAGGTGGACAGACTGACAGGCACTGAAGTATCTTCTTACCAAAAGTGTGAGAACCTCTACCTGCATCAAAGACGGCTCTTCGTAATAGTCGAGGTTCTCTTGCAGAAGGCTCACCGACCTTACATAGTAGTTCGTGCCTGGAACTCTATTATTATCGCCTACTCCCCTCCTGTGTGTATATATCTCGCCCAATGCCATGAGAGCGTAGAACTTGCACAACCACAACATTGACGGCACCATCTCTCTTCGATAAACTGCGTCGATCTCCTTCATAAAAGTGACCTCAAGAAACAGTGGATGGTAGTTCCCAATGAATCGTCGAGCCACATTAAGGAGTAACTTGACATGCATTCGTTCAGGGAACTCTGGGCCTTGGTCTACCGGTAACCTTCCATATGTGCTGAGTCTATGGTAGTTGGACAGACCAGCTGTGGATGGAGTGTATGAATCGTCGAGACATGACAAAAGTCGGTTACTGAACGCAGCACAGGAAGCCTCGCCGATGAACCCTGGTTCTGAGGAACGTTCTTGTATGGGCTTTTCGGGTTGTCTATCGAAGAGTGGATTGAACAAGTTGCTCTCCTCTTTCGAAAGCGACGGCGGTCCATCGTCGTCTTGGTCATCGCGGTTATCAAAGGGGGTAAAGCTCGGCTCGGTCTCAGGTGTTTGGTTATGCGTAGAGATAGCTTGGAGACGTCTACTGTCTTCTTCAAGCTTTTTGAGATAACTAAGTTAGGATGATGATGTTAGTGCATGCTTATGATGAGTTTAGGATAGATCAAGTATCGGTTTGGGATAACACTTAGAGCAGGATTTGATGATACTTACCTCTCAGGGATAGGAATCTTTCGCTCCTTGTTGGCAGGGAATTCACATTCAGTTGCCCTGCCTGTAGCATTACATGGCTGACAAGGTTTTTCTCCCGAACACTTGATCTTCTGTGAATGACACCTGTGACAGCTACACGTCTTGTGTCAGATCGAAATCTAGAAGAGAATGGCCAGGGTTCTCACGCTGCCAAAAGACGCCTTGGCCGTCTCGTGCTCATTTCTCAATATTTCAAATGGAGGCGACTCGAGTGGATTCGTTCCTTTCCCCCGGCAAATCGTTGAGTAATGGAATGATCTCAATCACTGGGACAATGCGGGTCTAAAGTCAAGCTCCAGTCCGGGGTAAACGACCGGGCATTGGACTTATTTGCCGGTGGACGATATGAAGTTGCCCGAGGACAAAAGGTGGAGATAGTCGGTAAAATGAAACTTGCCGGTGATATCGACCGGCATTTTGGACTTTGCCGATGAGTAAGCAGGACGGAGACGGATGCCCGTCACTTAGGATTGGCGCCATCGAATCCACTTACTTACAACATGGGAGCTTGAGGAGAGAGGATCTACCCCACGATCTTTGATATAAACAGCTGCAAGACTCGAATCATGTCGATAACTTATCTTCATCTCAAACATCCTTCTTTCCTCTATACCCCCATTCATCCTTAACCTTCCCCTACTACCTCTCTATCATCCTTCACAATGGCATCTCAAGGCATCCGCATCGCCATTGACCGTGGTGGCACATTCACAGACGCCTGGGCAGAGGTTCCTGGCCGAAAAGAGCACATCGTCTTCAAGATCCTCTCAGTATGTCCTGATGAGTACGATGATGCCCCGACAGAATGTATCAGACAAATCCTAGAGATCGCTCTAGAAACCTCAATACCCAAGGGGTCTCTGTTAGATCTCGAACCCATCGAGTCCATTCGCATGGGAACCACAGTAGCGACGAACGCCCTTCTTGAACGCAAGGGTGATCGCGTGGCTTTCTTAGCAACAAAGGGCTTCCGAGATATTCTTCTAATCGGAAACCAAACCAGACCAGACCTCTTCGATCTCTCTGTTCGACGACTGGAACAGCTTTACGAGACCGTAGTAGAAGTTGATGAGCGTATCACTATCGAGGGTGCCAGTGAAGCCCCATCAAATGGACCCATCGACGTCTCATCAGACCCAGCACTTGTCATGGGCCAAACAGGAGAAGTCGTCAGAATCATGAAGAAGCCAGACCTCGACGCTGTTCGCGCTGATCTTGAGGGTCTAAAGGCCCAAGGCTTCAAGAACATTGCCATTGGCCTTATGCACTCATACACATACCCCGAGCACGAGCTGCAAGTCACAAGGCTCGCCGAAGAGATGGGCTTCAAGGTCTCTGCCTCTTCCATTCTTCAGTCTATGGCCAAGTATGTGCCTCGAAGTCAATCGGCAGTTGCCGACGCTTATCTTACACCAATGACTTTTGCCTATCTGGATGGTTTCCGAAAGAACTTTAAGGGTCAATTGGAAGATGAGAGCGCCAACAAGCTCCTCATCTGCCAGTCTGACGGTGGTTTGACAAGCTGGTCCAAGTTCACTGGCTTGAGGGGTGTTTTAAGTGGTCCTGCAGGAGGTGTTGTCGGTCTATCCAGGACTTGCTACGATGATGCCGATGGCACTCCGGTGTTGGGCTTCGACATGGGCGGTACCAGCACAGACGTGGCCAGATACTCCGGTGCCCTAGAGCACATCTTCGAAAACACATTGGCCGAAGTAACTATCCAGACTCCTCAACTGGACATTAACACAGTCGCTGCTGGTGGTGGCTCTATCCTGGCCTGGGAGAACGGTCTCCTGAAGGTCGGCCCCAGCAGTGCTGGTGCAAACCCCGGCCCTGCATGCTATGGCCGTGGAGGTCCCTTGACTGTCACAGACGCCAACTTCCTCCTTGGTCGAATCATTCCTGACTTCTTCCCCCGTCGATTGGACCGTGATATCGTCCGAGAGAAGTTTGCCGCTCTGACCGAGACGGTGAACAAGGAGAAGGATGGAGGCGAGCCTTTCACGCCTGAGACTTTGGCTCTTGGATTCCTGGCTATCGCCAACGCTACCATGACTCGACCCATTCGAACACTGAGTGAAGGTCGTGGATACGGCGCCTCGAGCCACAACTTGGGATCTTTCGGTGGCGCTGGTGGTCAACACGCAGTCTTCATCGCCCGTGACCTAGGTATCAAGCGCGCGATTATCCCGTGCTACTCTAGTATCCTCTCCGCTTATGGCATGGCTCTCGCCGACGTTGTGGTTGAGAACCAGGAGCCTTCAGCCATCACCTTCTCCGAGCAAGTCGTTCCCGAGATCAAGATTCGTCTCGAATCCCTTTCTTCCAAGGGATCCCAGGGTCTTGAGGCACAGGGCTTCGATGCTAAGACTACTGAGCACGAATACTTCCTGAACATGCGATACCAGGGAAGTGACACCTCTCTCATGATCCCTGTATCAGAGAACGTAGGAGACGCAGGCGTTGCTTTCACAGCCAGACATACCCAAGAATTTGGCTTCTCTCAATCCCGAAACATCCTGATTGACGACGTCCGAGTTCGAAGTGTTGGCAAGTCTCGCGTTCTTAACATTTCCAGTCCCTTTGAGGAGCTCAAGAAGTACCAATCCGATGGTTTGACTCCTGTACCTACACCCATCTTCTCTCGAAAGATCTTCTTCGAGTCACACGGTTGGACTGCAACGCCCGTTTACGAGCTCAAGTCTATGACTCCTGGCGTGCACATCACCGGTCCTGCGATGATCATCGATAAGACCCAGACTATCGTCGTTGACCATCTTAGCAAGGGTGTTATCCTTCCTGAGCATGTCATCCTTGAGGTCGACAAGGCTGAGAAGCAAAACGTCGCCACTGAGACTGTTGATCCTGTAACACTCAGTGTTTTCGGCCATCGCTTCATGACTGTCGCTGAACAGATGGGACATACCATGGAGAAGACATCCATCTCGGTCAACATCAAGGAGCGACTGGATTACTCTTGCGCCGTCTTCTCAGCTGATGGAGGCCTTGTTGCCAACGCCCCCCACGTTCCTAGCCATCTTGGATCCATGAGCACTGCCATCGCGTATCAAGCACAGCGATACAAGGCCGGCGAGCTGAAGCCTGGCGATGTGATCATTAGCAACCATCCTCAGGCTGGTGGTACTCATCTTCCCGACATCACCACCATTACGCCTGTGTTTGATGACGAAGAGAACCCGAAGGAGATTATCTTCTTCGTAGCCAACCGTGGCCATCACGCGGATATCGGTGGTATCGTCCCTGGATCCATGCCGCCGAACTCCACTGAGCTATGGCAAGAGGGCGCTGCTATCGAGTCGTTCAAGATGATCAACGAGGGTGTGTTCGACGAGGCTGGTCTGACCAAGCATCTCTACGATGAACCTGCCTCTTATCCCGGTTGCAGTGGCACTCGAACCCTCACCGAAAATCTCGCGGATCTCAAGGCTGCCGTTGCTTCGAACCAGAAGGGTATCGAGTTGATTCGATCTCTTATCAAGGAGTTTACTTGGCCCGTGGTCCAGCTATACATGCATGCTATCCAGGATAACGCCGCTCAGTCTGTACGAGATCTTCTCAAGCAATTTGCTGCAAAATATGAGGGCGGTGTCCTTGAGGCGACTGAGTATAACGACGACGGCATTCCTTTCAAGCTCAAGGTGACGATCGATAAGGAGACTGGTGAGGCGGTGTTTGACTTCACTGGAACCGGTCCCGAGCACTCTGGTAATCTGAATGCGCCTCCGACTTGCTCGTACTCTGTCATTATGGTAAGTTCTACTCATACAACAACTTGATCATGACTAACTGTCTATAGTACTGCCTCCGATCCATGATCTCCACAGACATCCCTCTCAATCAAGGCTGCTTGAAGCCCATCAAAGTCATCTGCCCCAACAACACCATCCTCTCTCCCTCCCCAACAGCAGCCACAGTCGGTTGCACAACAGAAACATCCCAAAAGGTCGCAGATCTCGTCCTCCGCGCATTCAACGCCGCAGCTGCATCCCAAGGTACAATGAACAACCTCAGCTTCGGCTGCGGCGGTACAGACCCTGTTACCGGTGAAGTCACCAAGGGATTCGGATACTACGAGACCATCTGCGGTGGCGCTGGAGCTGGTCAGGGCTGGCATGGTGCTAGCGCTGTTCACACGCACATGACGAACACAAGGATCACTGATCCTGAGATCTTGGAGAAGAGGTATCCTGTTATCCTGCACGAGTTCTCTATCCGAAAGGGAAGCGGTGGAAATGGAAAATGGCGCGGAGGTGACGGATGTGTTCGCGATATGGAGTTCTGCATGCCTCTTCAAGTCTCTGTTCTCACAGACCGAAGAGTTACTGCGCCTTATGGTCTCGCCGGCGGAGAGGAAGGCCAACGGGGCCAGAATATCTGGGTGCGCAAGGACCCTGTTACGGGCGCTACGAGACAAGTTTCGCTCGGTCCCCGAAAGACATCGCACTTTTCTGCCGGGGATCGTGTCATTATCTTTACGCCTGGTGGTGGCGGTTATGGCGATGCTTCATATACACCAACTGGAGGCTTGGAGGTACCCGAGAGAGATGCGAGGGCGTTCTTGACGAACGGAAGTCTGGGAGTTAGGCATAGCATTGCTACAGGTAACTAAAGAAAGGAAATGGATTCATAAAGTAGTCATTAGCGCAATTACACTCTTGGTTTAACACACTTTTTTTCCCTGATTAAAACGGCTGGAAGATGTTGAGCCACTTACCCTGACAGCTAAGAACGCTATTTGCGAAGCTGGTAGGAGTTCAGCCAAAACTTATGCTGATCTCAGTATGAACTACAAGATACGTTAAGAAGGTCTAGTACTAGGCAATACTAGCATGAGGATAACATCGAAACAATTGTAGGATATGTATTCCAGCAGCTCAATTACAAGTACAAAAGGAAACTAAGAGAAGGGTATTGTAATCTTGCGACCCCATCCATCATACATTCTAAATAACCAGGATATCTTTTAACTCACTCACCCCAAGACCAGTCCCTCAAAACTTGTGAATCTGGTTCTTTCCATACCCAAGCTGTCCCAAAACCCCACGACCCCATTTCCCTACAAGCGCCTCCTCCATCGCCGGAGGACCACATACAAAGACCTTTGTATCCCCCCTCTCCGGCGCAGGCAGAACTTCTTGGAGAAGCTCTTTATCCACACGCCCCTTTCTCATAAGAGAGCCCTCCTTCGGGTTGCTCACTGTATAAGCAACTTTGAATCGATCGGGGAACTCTTTCGCAAATCCGTCAAGCTCCTTCTTGAGGAGTACATCCTCGTCGGTGTTTACACCAAACACGAGTGTCATGGAGGTCTTATCTTGGGGGTTTCGGAGAATGCCTTGAGCGAGTTGGAAGATGGGTGTTATGCCACAGCCGCCAGCAATGAGGGTGATGTGTGAGAAACTGTTGGGTTTCCAGTTGTAGCCGGGTAAAGTTGTTGCAAAGAAGAGCTTGTCGCCTGGTTGGAGAGAGTGGAGATAGCCGCTGCCTCTGCCGTTGGGATACTTCTTGATAAGAAATTCTACATAGCCTGGTTCATCTGCGAGGAATCAGTGACTGGACACAAGATGTAAGATTTATGGTAGCGTACCTGAAGGAGAGATTGGACTGTAAGGTCGAGGAGTCGGAGGGAAGAATCCATTAGGCCAGGTCAAAGTCAATAAAGCAGCTGTAAAAAATCAGTAACCGAACTTTTGGCTTTCAAAAAGGCTATACTTACAAGTCAAGGGAAGTCCAGTGATTGCCGTCTCTTGAGGAAGCTTGAAGCGCAATCTCTTTGTATCAGGCGCCACAATCTCAGAACTTTCTAGCGGTAATTTGACAAAAGCAGGACCACCCTTAAAGATCTTAGGAGGAGCATTTGACTCTGCCGAAGCTGTTCCAAACATCATCTTTGCACCGATACTGGCACCAATACCACCAGCGACCAGGGTAGCAATGATAGGTGCAGGTCGAGCTGAACGCAGATACAAAGAGGCCATTGTGGAAAAAAGTGCAACCGGGTAACTATAGAAAAGAATGTTCAATGACTGTATTTAATTTAGCTGAATCGAATGCAAGTTCTTTAATCGTTATTTATATACACATTCGCAATTGCCGATCTTACAACGGTCTTCCGGTGTTAGACCGGACATTTACAAATTGTCCGGCGCGAAGAAACGGCTGATCTGCGCCGGACGGACCCGAGCAGCCTACAGCGGACCCGAAGCCTTTAAACGAGCCCCGGAGAACAGGTCTTCAGTAAAATGTCCCTTATTTCTAACCTCCGGTCCCGAATCTTTCGAAACGACCCCTGAAAATTGTTTTGATGAAAAGTCCTTTGTTAACTCCGTGAGACCCGATTCGCTTGGAATTAAGTTGGTTCAGTTTACATCATCGGGATTTTCAAACCATGTCCGCGTTATGTTCCGTAACAAGCTACTTACGCAACTGTCCTTGTCATTTTCCACGTCAAACATGTCTCGTGAAGTTCCGCTGACTATTGAAAACATCCAATCGGTATCATTACACATCCAAATCTATATCTATCAAGATGGTATCAACTTTAACTTATCGTCCACATCCTTCGCAACCTTGATCGACCGCGCCAAAACATCCCTCTCCCCAGCTGAAAGCTCAGTCGCTTTCGTCCCAGCCATACAACTCATATCCTTCTTGCTGCCTCCCTTGTGCCATTTCTGATCAATCATCCAATGCGTCGGCACCTCAAACTCGTTCTGGTTGACGGCCTTGTTCTTAAGCAGACCGCCGTTATACCAGAGTAGCTTATCCTTTTGGTCGACGTGGGCGATGACGAAGCTGCATACGCGTACTTCCTCTTCTTCCTTCTTCTCATCCTTCTTCTCATCATCACCACGCTTATTCTTTTCTTCTTTGTTCTCATTTTCTTTTTCCTCTTCCTCTTTCTTCTTCTTCTCTTCCTCTGCCTTTCCAATGTCGGCCTTTGTCGGGCCTAGCCATCCGACAATGCCGCCGTAATGTGGTGAGAAGGAATACTGTGATCCTGTAGCCTCGAAGCCAATCCACCAACTCTCCTTGTCGCCGTAAGTGATCTTGTACGTCACTTCGTTTCGCACTCTATCCGAGTTTTGCCAGCCAATGTGAAGAAGACCAAGTAGGACGTCAAGCCGGGACTTGTCTACCACGACAATACCCGAATCGCCCTCCTCAGAGTATCGCTCGGTCCATACGAGCGACTTGTCCGTCTCAGGACTGGGATGCTTGATCTGATCATGCCACCAGTCTTGTCGGTCGGCGAATCCATTCTTCCAGAGAAGTCGGTCGTGGAAGAGCAAAGCTCCAGTTTCCTTGAATCGGTCTTGACGAAGGAGTTGTTGAGGATCCTGGAAGAACACAGAATCGGCATCGAGAAGAATGACTTGTTCATATCGACTCGCCAAGGCAGCGAACGGTTTTATCGCCCAGCCGCCCTCTGCAAGATTCAATGTATCGTCGTCGAAAACAGTAAGGACATCGAGCATCTCAATCTTGACCCCGTTAGCCGCCTCTTGTATCTTCTTTCGTCCGTCAGCGGATAAATCATCATCGCCTGCGTATACGACTTGAATAGGCAGTGAAGTCTTGTGAACGCGCGTCAGGGATGCAATGAGATGGCAGGCAAATCGAAGTGTTTTGTCGCCGGTAGGAATGACGATTCCAGCTGGTACTTTATCGGTTTTTGTAAGGCTCGTGGCGTTGTATGAAAGTCCGAGTCGGTCGTAGATATCGGCGAGGGGAGGTGAAAGGCCCTGCTCCGACTTGAGGTATGGAAACAGAGACTCGATGATTTGGCCAACTTGTTCTGCCGTCTCACGACTTTCGTCTGTCGGGGCTTTCGCATGACCTTCCAGCTCTTCGATCCACGATCGCAATAATTCTGTCCGCTGTCCCAACTCTCCAAAAATCTCCTTAGGATTATCCTTGAGCGGGTAATCGACAAAATATCGTGCGCCCAGCTTTATCGGTTCAAGACTCTTCAAACTCGGGTTATTTGGTCGGGCACTGCCGTGCGTCGCACTCGATGTAGGCAAGGAAAAGGAAACATCGCGATAACAGTAAAAGACAACAGCCAAGAGCCAAATAGCTGCGATAGCTATAGTGACTTGTATTGACTTCGCGCTCAGGCGTAGCGCGGGCATTCGGAACATGGCGGCGGCGTGGTGAGAAGAGAGAACGAAAACATGACCACACGCGACAACGAAATCAATCTGGGGGTTCAAGGATTACTTGTAGGTGATCTTCCACGTCACTATGGAGCTCATAGCCTTATTCGAGGGATCCATTCTTCTGATTGACAGGGGATATCGGCCAGGCACCAGGCAAAGTCCGGGTTTGCAGTGCTAGATGAATCCGGCCAATCGTCCACTAACAAAGGCACTAGTTAACTAAGATGAAACTAATTCTTCGACAAGACTGATGAAACAGCTAAAATAGCTACAGATTTGGGGGCTCAAGTCAGAGGCTTGATGGCTGGCGGCGCCATTCAGCCCACCTACCGATGCACGTACGTATCCCTCCATTATCAAGACGCGCGTCGCAGTCCGAGTGCCTGTGAGATTTTAACCAGCTTGGGCCTGAAACATCAGCAGTTGAGAATGGGTTCCAATTGGCACAGAAGGAATGCCAAGATATTGGCGCTCTTCAACAAACCAACTCCGTAGTTTGGTGATATCGCACTCAGTTAGTTGACACTAGAAGCATATATAGACTCATAAGATCTATATGATAGCTTTGATGAATATTATCCCAGTTTAGGTTAACCTATATCATCTCTTTCTATCTTATGACGAGATTTATTAGCTTTTAGACTTGTCCAAATTGGCTTTTGACTGCTTAGGTCGCCACATTCATACTGAAACAATGATAGTTATATAGGACATGAAACTTACAGAGAAGTCGATTCATTTGACTTTAGAGTATGTTTCGATATGGATTCCCAACGTGGCCTTGAGAATCTGTCTTTTATACAACGCCCAGCTTTGACCTTCACCAACGGTACCTCAGCCAAGCAATGGAAGCTTGGGCTTGAACAGCCCCGCCCCCGCTAACATCGCCTCCAACTCACTTCATCTCGACATCTCATCAACCTCACCAGCCAAATAACTATTCAACCCCAGATCATTACATCGGTACACTCTTGAGAGCCCCCAGTCTCACCCACCATGCCCAACGACCTCGACAAATCACTGCTCGATCGCCTAAATGCGCTAAGAGGCAACAGCGCAGGCCCAGAGAAGCCAGCATCAACAGAGTATACCACCCACAGCCCCAGATATTCACACAAACTAACATCGTATTCAGAATAAATGTAGACCTAATTGAAAGGAAAAAGGCACCAACTCGCGAGGATACTCTAGCCGCTCGCTTAAAGTCCCTACGAGACCGCGGCGATGAACCCTCACCCTCCCCATCTCCCCAAGTGCCCAAACCCCACGAATCCCCAAAGCCAACACCCCCAGCAGAAAAAGCACCAAAGAAAGACTCTCCTAAACTACAAGATGATGAAGATGACTCCATCTTCCAAACAGATGACCAAACTCTAGAAGAGCTCCTAGGCGATGTAAAGCCCGAAGTGGAAGAGGGCTTCCAACCAGAAGAACCAGATGACGCACAAGTCAAAGCCCTTCTAGAAGAGCTCGCCAACTCAATACCGCAGGATACTCAAGAAGACACGAATAAGAAGGAAGACTCCGATGATTCAGATGGCGAGGCTATGAACAAAGACGTCGATGAAGTCATCGCTCGGTTCCGCGATGAGGCAGAAGTAGAAGCAGCCCTCGCAAAGAACAAAACTCCCGAGCCAGAATCTGGGTCTGAGCCTGAGGAAGACGATCCATCGAAAGCATCCGATCTCGCTCTTCCAGACGTCCCGTCCAATCTTGATGAGATCCCCTCGACGGCCCGTGCCGGCAGCGCAGATATAGACGACATAACAGCCCGTCTCGCCGCTTTACGCGCCCCCTCGCCCGATGGTGAAGGCTCTCTTGCGCTCCCCTCAGTACCAACGTCCAAACCATCAGGTCAGCCAGTCAACCGTCTCACCACGCGGACAAACTACACCGACGACGACATGGACAGTTGGTGCACTGTATGTCTTGAGGACGCTACGCTACGATGTCCTGGGTGCGACGACGACGTTTACTGCACGCGGTGCTGGTACGAGATGCACCGAGGGCCACAGGCTGGGTTTGACGAGAGGAGTCACAAGGCTGTTCAATTTACGAAGGACAAGAAGACGGAGAAGAAGGAGAAGAGAAAGGTGGCGATGGGAGCATAAACGTGTTCAATTTCAAGCTAGTCCTATCACTATTGCTTTCCGTCTCATGTGCTTGTAAAGACAGATACCCAAACTTAAACATGCCAATCATTACTAAACTCCGAACCATCATGTTGCTGTGCCTGCCAAGTCAAAATGATCAATCTCGCCCTTATACAACTAAACTGAAAATGATTTAAGCAGCGGATTGTGATCCGTTACCATTGTTTTGGGACTCGTTCTCTGAACTGCTGACCTTTCCCCTCACATCCTGCCATGTTGCTCCAAATCGTCTACCAGTAGAGGCAAGTAGACTCTCTTCCTCATCTGCTTCAGCCTCCTCATCAATCTGAGAAAGGTTGAGCTTAGGTGTGCGGAAGAGGGCTGTGACAAAGACAACGAGGAAGACGCCCAGGAAAGCGAATTGTGCCCAGAAATCGACCAGACCAAAGAAGGGCCATGTAATGGTGATGCGATTGAGGAATGTTGACATCACGGAAGGCGTGCAGACATCCTTGGCATGTTTGTACTTGAGCGCCTCGGAACAAGCATGAATCATGTCAGAGTGGCGCTTGCAGTCAGGTTGCTCTCCAGGATGATCGGGCTCGTTGGCGCAGAATGTCTGGGTACCAAAGGTGGAGTACTGAGGTGCAACCATCATGGCGAGGCCGTAGTTGGTGGCCAGGATAATCAGACCCAGCATGACAGTGGCGATCAACAGAGCCTGGGGAGCAGTTCTACCCTTGCGAATCTGGAAGATGCGAACCCAGAGGAAGCGAATGCCGACGGTTGCGATACCTGAGATGGAACTGCTGAAGAAGAAGAGCACCAGCAGAGCCATCAGGATGTAGTCGACAGGGAAAGCCTTGGCGGACTTGACAAAGATCCAGTTAATAGGCTGGAAGACGTGAATCTGGCCCAGGATGTAACCGCACTTTTGCTTGCAGACCGAGTTCTTGGCCTTGTCGATGCCGGTGATGAGCATAGATACCCAGATAAAGACAGAGAGAAGGAGCAAGAGAAGTCCACCGATGAGCTTGACAGGGCGGAAGACAGCGCACACCTTGAGCCAAGCCTGATAGATCCTGCTGTGACCCTCACCCTGAGCCTCGGCCGCCAATCTTTCGCGTCTAACAAGTGTCTGTTCCTCTCTAACCAGAGCATCCAGCTCTCGTTGATCTTTTCGAGACATACCCTCCTGTCGGCCAGCGTTGCGCATCTCGATTTGTCGCTGACGTTCGCGATTCTGCTCCAGCTGAGAAGCAGTTGACTGATGGAGCTGCGGTGCCGAGATTGAAGGTGCAGCCTTGATGAAGGAGATGGGGAGGAGAGCAAGGCCTGCACCGGTATAGACGACGTAGAGGAGGGTGCCGAGTGTAAGAAGCAGACCCAGAGCAAAGGTCAGCGCTTTCTCGCCATGGTTCTGGGTAACTAGCTTCTTGAAATAGTCGAGATCCCAATGGCTCTGGGAGCTGTCGCCAGCAGCGGGAACAAAGAATCCCAGCAGAAACAGAACCACGACAAATGCGACGAAGAAGAGTGTGTACTTAGCCGCGGCCAAGAAGCGGCTGCTCAGGGTTCGACCCTCTTCCTCGACCTCGATCTCATCATACTCCTCATGCCAGAAATAGGCGAAGGGAATAACGATCAAGCAAAGGAGAGCATCGAAGCTGTAGAGACTGTAGTAGACGACCTTGAGGGTATATAGGATACTGTCGATGCGTTCGGGTGTAGCCCAGTCCTTCTTGGCGCCGAGGGCAGCAGAGCTCGTCGCAGAAATAAGGGCAATATCGACAGGGAGGAGTAGAACTGTAGCAAGCAAAGACGTCAAGCTGATAATGGCGACGATGCTGACAACAGCGGAACGTTCACGGGGAGTCTGCCATGTGAATGTTGTGATAATCGCAGCGATGAGGCAGAGAACGACGGCGACGGCGTAGGCGACCCAGATCAGACTGGTCTGGACGAGGCCTGCGTGGGCCATTGTGAAGAGGTTTTAACGTTGATTTAAGCAGTTGTAGTAAATGAAGATCAACGATGAATCTGCAGATGAAATGAAGCCGCTAGACCAGGTCGCGACGTGGCTTGGGGTTGATTTGTTTTGGCGCTCCCTCTGGCAGGTCCAGGAGATTTGAAGGGAGATCTATCAAACGCCAAGGGTGACGTTGCTAGTGAGGAGGAGAAGCGATTTGTGAAACTATTAAATAGACTCTGTTCAATCAGAGCAAGGGATGTTTCGTGGAAAACAAGATTCCATGGGCTTGTTTAGAAAGGGCCAAGCTCGAGCTTCGAAGCTGCAGATGTTTTTGTGACGCAATCCATACGCTAGCGTTGCCCAAGTGGATAACCCGTGATGGATCGTTTCACCCCCTGTCATCCAGTTGCTGGCTATCGATTGGTTCATGAGATCTTGACGGAGGGGTGGCTGCAGACATGATCCGGAACCCGGCGCAGTGATAATCCGACCTTGAGCTTAAGCTCTACTCTTTTGGGCCAAACATTCAATAAAGCACCATCGCGAACGACCTCGACAACAGCCAGCCAAACAATTATTCTGGCCGCTAAAGAATGGTCTCGCTGAAATGCAGGCCTACACCGAGCTTGCGGCTCCCTCAGCCGTCACACACTCCTTAACCATCTCCCTCACCTCGGCTACAGCCACCAACATCGTTGTCGCAAAGGGCTCCCTACTCCAAATATTTACGACAAAGGCCATATCTGCCGAATTCGATCCTCAGAACCAGCCTGTGCAGGCCACGAAACCTGAACCCGAATTCGATCACCGCGCAAACGATGACGATGGTCTGGAGTCCTCCTTTCTCGGCGGCGAGTCGATGCTGGTTCGAACCGATCGCACAAACATTACAAAGCTAGTCCTCGTCGCAGAGCTTCCTCTGGCTGGTACCGTGACAGGTCTGGCCAAGATCAAGACCAAACATTCGAAGTCCGGAGGCGAAGCTCTTTTGCTAGCTTACAAGGCAGCGAAGATGTGCATGGCCGTATGGGACCCCGAGAAGAGCACCTTGGAGACCGTATCGATACATTACTACGAGAAAGAGGAACTACATGGCGCGCCATGGGAAGTTTCTTTTGACGAGTATGTCAATTACCTCGAGGCCGACCCCGGTAGTCGATGCGCCGCCTTCCAATTCGGCTCGCGCAACCTCGCGATCCTACCATTCCGACAAACGGAAGAAGACTTGGAGATGGATGATTGGGATGAGGATCTCGATGGGCCACGACCTGTCAAAGAGTCTACTACAGTCGCCAATGGGGATAGCGACACATTAGAAGCAGCATATACACCATCTTTTGTCCTCCGTCTCCCGCTCCTTGATCCCAGTCTACTTCATCCCGTGCACTTCGCCTTTTTGCATGAGTATAGAGAACCGACATTTGGTATTCTGTCTTCCAGCCAAGAGTGCGCGCACTCTCTTGGTCAGAAAGATCATCTCACCTACAAGGTCTTTACGCTAGATTTGCAACAGCGAGCTTCGACGACTATCCTCTCGGTTACCGACCTTCCTCGAGATCTGTTCAAGATTATTGCCCTGCCAGCGCCAGTTGGGGGTGCTTTGCTTATTGGAGAGAATGAGCTGATTCACGTTGACCAGTCGGGTAAGGCCAATGGTGTTGCTGTCAACTCAATGGCTCGACAAATTACTTCCTTCAGCTTGACGGACCAGTCCGACCTGAACCTACGACTGGAGCATTGCGTGATTGAGCAGTTGTACATTGAGAATGGTGAGCTATTACTCGTTCTCAACGATGGTCGACTCGGTATAGTTTCTTTCCTGATTGATGGCCGAACCGTCTCTGGTCTCAGCATCAAGATGGTTACAGACGAAAATGGCGGTAATCTGATCAAGAGTCGTGCATCAACGGTATCAAAATTCGGAAAGAACACTTTCTTTGTGGGTAGTGAGGTCGGTGACTCTGTCGTGCTGGGCTGGACAAGGAAGATGGGACAGGAGAAGCGCCGCAAGCCTCGCCTTATCGATACAGATATTGCACTTGATGTGGACGACCTGGACCTTGACGATGAAGACGATGAGGACGACGATCTCTACGGCACCGAATCCACAGCTGCGAAACCAGCGCAGGCTCTGAATGGAGCTGGCAAGTCGGGCGAGTTGAGCTTCCGCATTCACGATACCCTGATCAGTATCGCCCCAATTAAGGACCTGACACCTGGCAAAGCTTCCTTCTTGCCTGATAGTGAAGAGGCAACCCTGTCACAAGGCGTTGTTTCAGATCTTCATCTCGCATGCATTGTCGGACGTGGCAAAGCTGGGTCATTGGCCATACTCAACCGAAACATCCAGCCTAAGATCGTTGGAAGATTTGAGTTCCCAGAAGCACGAGGATTCTGGACAATGTCTGTCAAGAAGCCAATGCCCAAGGCTCTTGGTGGAAATGTTGGCGTGGGCAACGAGTATGAGACGTTTGGACAGCATGACAAGTATATGATTGTGGCCAAGGTTGATCTCGATGGTTATGAAACCTCAGATGTGTATGCACTTACTGCTGCGGGATTCGAGACGTTGAAGGATACCGAGTTTGACCCTGCGGCGGGTTTCACTGTCGAAGCTGGAACTATGGGCAAGCAGATGAGGATCATTCAGGTCCTCAAGTCTGAGGTCCGATCCTACGACGGAGGTAAGTTGGTTCCATGAAGAAGATTTGCAAATATTGACCTTTCTAGATCTCGGTCTCACTCAAATCTTGCCGATGCTCGATGAAGAAACCGGTGCAGAGCCCAGGGTCACCAGCGCAAGCATTGCTGACCCATATCTGCTCCTCATCCGTGACGACAACAGTATCTTGCTAGCACAAATCGACAGCAACAACGAGCTTGAAGAGGTGGAAAAGATGGATGCTGCTCTTCAAACCACGAAGTGGCATGCAGGGTGTCTATACGCAGATACAAAGGGTGCTTTCCAGCCAAGCGCAGGCGACAAGGGCGCAGAGACTGAGAAGATTATGATGTTTCTGCTTAGCTCAACTGGCGCACTACATGTAAGTCGCGGACCTGACCGGGAATCGCAGCTACTGACTGAAATAGGTATACGCGCTTCCTGATCTCTCAAAGCCTGTCTACGTTGCTGAAGGTCTCTGCTACGTGCCACCATACCTCTCAGCGGATTACACCCTACGACGAGGTCTAGCACGAGAGACGCTCCGCGAGATCCTGGTGGCTGACCTCGGCGACACCACATCTCAATCCCCCTATCTCATTGTAAGTTCTCTTCATGCTCTTTTTTGGGCCAATCTAACACTACCAGCTCCGAAACCAATCTGACGACCTCACAATTTACGAACCCCTACGCCACGTAAAGGAGGGCGGCGAGACTACTCTCTCTGTCACTCTCACCTTCAAAAAGGCCTCTAATGCGACATTGGCCACAACTCCTGTCGAGATCGATCAGGAGGACGACACGGTTGAGCAGCCACGCTTCATGCCTCTACGACCATGTGCCAATGTCAACGGGTACAGCACCGTCTTCCTCCCTGGGTCTTCACCAAGTTTCGTCCTCAAGTCCAGCAAGAGTATCCCCCGTGTGATAGGTCTTCAAGGCCTTGGCGTTCGCGGCATGAGCACATTCCACACTGAGGGCTGTGATCGCGGTTTCATCTACGCCGACGACGAAGGCATCGCGCGCGTCACACAACTACCACCCGATACGAACTTCACCGAACTCGGCATCTCAGTCAAGAAAGTCCCCCTGGGCAGCGACGTCCGCGGCATCGCCTATCATCAACCAACTGGCGCTTACATCGCAGGCTGCATGACAAGCGAACCCTTCGAACTCCCCAAAGACGACGACTACCACAAAGAATGGGCCAAGGAAATCCTCACTTTCCCCCCCACCATGCCCCGCGGCGTTCTCAAGCTCATCAGCCCCATCAGCTGGACCGTCATCCACGATCTCGAGCTTGAGTCATGCGAATCCATCGAGTGCATGAAAACACTGCATCTCGAAATCTCCGAGGAGACAAAAGAGCGTCGCTTCCTCCTCGCTGTCGGTACGGCCGTCTCCAAGGGTGAAGACCTCCCCATCCGCGGCCGCGTGCACGTCTTCGACATCGTGACCGTCATCCCCGAACCCGGCAAGCCAGAAACCAACAAACGACTTAAGGCCATTGCACGCGAGGACATTCCCCGCGGCGGCGTAACGGCCATTTCAGAGATCGGAACACAAGGTCTTATGCTCGTTGCTCAGGGCCAAAAGTGCATGGTTAGAGGTCTTAAGGAAGATGGCTCCCTTTTACCCGTGGCTTTCCTCGACATGAGCTGCCACGTCTCTACCGCGCGTGAACTTCCGCGTACGGGTCTTTGTCTCATGGCCGATGCGTTCAAGGGCGTGTGGTTTGCAGGATATACAGAGGAGCCGTATACCTTCAAGGTCCTTGGTAAGAGTCACGGTCGATTGCCGGTGTTGGTAGCGGATTTCTTGCCTGATGGTGAGGATCTTGCTATCGTTGCTGCGGATGCAGATGGTGATTTACATATTCTCGACTTTAACCCCGAGCGTAAGTCCTCCATATCACAACCCTTTAAGATCCATACTAACGGCATACAGATCCCAAGTCCCTTCAAGGACATCTCCTTCTCCACCGCACAACCTTCTCCGTCTCTCCCAACCCACCAACAACAACCCTCCTCCTCCCACGCACAACACCACCATCCCATCCAACCC
>JAASAY010000282.1:0-10041 GCA_014822085.1 Fusarium stilboides | reverse complement strand
TTAATTACTTTACTTATCTAATTGCCTTGCTTATTAACTACGTTAGCAAATATAGTTTGCCGCATATTATAACTACTAGTTGGTTAAAGAATTTATACCCAGGATGCGAACCACCTTGACCAGACACGCCAAGGCTTATACGCTATTTTCTGTTCTAATATTCAAGGTTTATTGTGTGCTCCGCCTTCACCTTTACGTAGAGGGCCTTGAGTTGCGCTTGGCCCGTCTTGCCTGCAGCTTCATGCCGGGGCTTTGCAACGGAATGTCCACGTGAAAATGCACGTCGTGAGATGAAGGTGGGGTGCCTAAAGCTCTGTAGATCGCGAATTTGGCCTCTTGCATTTTCGGAAAGCATAGTGAATGTGAGAGGGAAGTTATATGCATATGCGCCGGCTCCTTGGCCAGATTAGCCACTAATAATAGTTCGGATTAGTACCGCTATTATAACTATATATATTTAATATTATTAATATGTGTTACCTTAAGGGAAGAAGATTAAGATTTTATATCTTTTAGAGGAGAAAGTTAGAGTTATAATATAAGAAGAAGCTTTATATAGGTTTAAAGGCTTAATATTAGGCAATTATATAAGTAAAGGTTATTATACTTAAATAGTAAAAAAATCGTATTCTTTATAATAGTTTAAGCAGGCCTCTGCGAGGGATACTGCACCTTATGATAGAAGGTGGGGTGCAAGGGATGAGCGAACGCCAGTTTCCTCGGCCAGCCTGACGATGTCTTGAATCTTCCAATTGGAAACTCAGCCGTCCGCCCGACCGATTGGGCCTCAGCGTCCTTACGTTTTTGTTGAGCAAGGTGCATCTTGCCACCAAGCCTGGCTCGTATCTGCTGGCTCTACCATCCGCCATATGTACGACCAAAACACGAATACCTCAATCGTTGTCCCTCGTACACTGTGTGATCAAGGGTGGTAAGGCCACACGGTGTTTAGTGTTTCATGTCAATTAGCTGAGGCTTAGCTGATCTGTCGCTGTAGAGCAAGTTTCCGATCTCCAACACGCGGCTCTCACGACTAAATTATCTAGGGTCACGGCTTCTAGATGGCAGGATACGGACTCCCCCTCCACGATATAGCACTTCCCTCCCATCTCCTCGATATTTGTATACGCAGCGTGATCGAACAGGAGATCACTCATGGCTTTAACGATAAAGACCTTTGATAAGATCAATAACAAGACGAAATAGTAGGATAAGAAGTTTATTCAAGCTTTTAAAGTAAAGATCAAGTATATTGTTAAGCAATTTAATAACTTCATTCTCTTAGCGCTTGATAAGATAAGAAAGTATGTTAATAAGTAAACAACTATTAGTAAGGATATCTCTTATACCTGCGGTAAATTTTCCATCTATAAGACCTAGAAGATATAGGAGAGCGAAAAAGGCAAGGCCAGGAATGCTCTAGGCCTATAGAACTTTATCCACGATCAGCTCTCTATTACCAAATGTGACCAGACCTATTCATCTGATGTTCCGCCTAAGAGAGCTACAACGGTACTGCCCTGCTCTGTGTGCCTTGCTGCGAATCGGGATGGTCTCTTTGGGAGCCATCCCAAGTCCGAGTTCATTTCTCGATTTCTTTATGTCACTCCCAGTGTCGGCGCGAAGCATTTAAATGCTCAACTCTGGAGTAGGAGGCTGAAGCCCCCAGTGTCGGGATTCCTCAAGCTGAAAGGGAAGTTTTGCGGAATATTTCGTTTGTAACCCACGTCACATCTTTACAGAAATAGATGTTATCGTATGAGTGTAGAACGTTTGTCAGGATATGAACTAGAAACATATAGCCTATTTGCCTATGGATCAATATTGAACGCAACGCGAGCACCTTGCACATGGAAGAGTGCGATACCGAGTCGAGCGAAGCCGGGCCATGTTTTCTCAACGCCAAGCTATGCGGGGGAGAGACCAGATTCATCCTCTTCATCTCACTTTTGTCTTATTTGCCGTCGCATCTCCACTCTTGATGCGTGTAGTGACGTTCCAAGATGTGGTGCATCCGTTACCGTTTAAGAATTGCCAAATTTCTAATCATTAATTGACGCTTCTTACCGAGAGAACGGACAGCGGGCTCAGTAGATGGCAGAGCTGCGATTAGCCAACTGGCTTACAAATTGTGGTGGCTGACAAATGGCTGGATCTGACAATGGGAATTGCAGTGTATCCTGCTCGGGGCCATAGAAAGCTCCGTTCCGGGCCCTTCTAATCAAAGTCTGACACTGATTGTTAATAGCAGCCTCACAATGCTCAGTACAATGTGTTTTTCCATCGCATCAAGAAAAATAAATAGGATAAATAGAATAGTTTATACTTCGGAAACTGCACTAAAGTCTTTTCGCCTTTTGAAAATTGGATAAATACAGAAAAATCCCGAATATCTTGTCTAAGATTGACCAAGTGTTGAATCATGGCTGCCAAATCCCCTGTTGTACTCATCATAGGCGCAGGCTCCAATATTGGCCAGTCCGTTGCCCGCAAATTTGCCTCAAAGGGTTACAAAGTCGCTCTCGCAGCTCGGTCCTTAAACGAGGCTGAAAGCACCGACGACCAGCTCAACATCCATAGCGACTTCTCCAAGACGGACGATGTCATCAATGCCTTTAAAAAAGTGAACAAGGTACTCGGTATCCCCAGCGTCGTTGTCTACAATGGTAAGCAATTTGCGCAATAATGAAGCCGCTAGGCGACTAATGCGTCTCAGTCAGCGCCTCGCATCTTACCCCAGCCGATGATCCCTTCGCCCTCTCGTTTGCCGACTTTACTTACGACACTACCATCAACATCCACAGTGCCTTTATCGCCGCGCAAGAGGCAGTATCTGGCTTCGCACAGCTTCCAGAATCAGCCGCTCGCACCTTCATATACACGGGTAATGTCTTGAACGTCGCCATCCTACCGAAATTCCTATCTCAAGGAATCGGCAAGTCCGGTGCCGCTCATATGATCTGGGCAGCTTCGGCAGCATACAAAGACCGTGGATACAAGTAAGCTCTGGATGATCTTGGCAGGTTTCCGCCTGAGACTAACCACGTAAAGATTTTACTATGTCGACGAACGGAAAGCGGATGGATCGCCTAAATACCGTGTTGATGGGGAATCACATGCGGAATTGTTCTGGGATCTGTCTGAGAATCAGGCCCAGGGCCCGTGGATGCAGACATTCGTTCAGGGGGTTGGATATAAACAGTTTGACACGATTTACACGCCTGTAGTGTAGGTCACAGTTGCCGACGTGATACGTTGAAGGGTAGTGATGAAACTGGAGGAATTACGGCTGAACTGAGGAAAAAAAGAATGCTATAAGTATGTTCCTTTGGGTCGTTTATTTGGCTTCCTGAGAAGGTCGAAACGCTTGACTATACGATGTAAGGCTTAAAGACCAGGAGTTATGCGTCTTATGAAGTGATATGTACACTGTTAAGAATTGAACTGTACACATTGCCCTTATTTACAACCAGCGAACCTTCTATCATCCAATTACTCGTCTTTAGTAGCGTCCTTCAACTCTGCTTGCTTCCTTGCCTCAGCTATTCTCCGCTTCTTGGCGCGAGTGTTGAAGTAAGTGCTGATACACAGCCCAAATAAGTTCAAGAACACCACCCGAAACTGTGGAGGAATAACCTGGGTCGTTATTGCTGTAATGACTGGGTGCACCGCCCAGCTGACTTTCATCATGGGCAATAGAGCAGCATGGAGTGTGCCGCGCACTTGTTGCACAGTGTTTGCACCAGCAATGACGGCCATAGACGCTAGGTAAATTGCGTTTTGGATGGGTAAGACCTATAAGCGTTGTTAGCGACGAGAACTCACTCGATAGCGAGGGTTGAGTACCAATAGGTAAGTCAGTATGGACTCTAAAAATTTGGCCCAAAAGCCCGTCCGACCTCTGAACATTCGTTGCAAGGCGGTCATGAAGAAATGGTTCAACGGAGCGCTGATACAACCGCCGTAGAATGCCATCTTGGGAACGCGCGACGTGACAGTCGGACCGTAGCCAGGGCGGCCATACGCGATATGCGACGAGATAAGCTCGGTCAGAGTCGATATCACCGCTTGAGCTATCATCTTAGTCCTCAATGGCTTCAACTGTAGATGCCTCAGATAAGCCTAGACGCGGGATGTAAGTACATGTGGCCCTCCCAAGAGATGAACAGTCATACAGCTAGAAGCTCATTCAGTCCGTGGCGAAAGGTTGGCTTATTCGCGACGAGCATTGTGGGCGATATGGCTACGTGGTCTTTCTTCAGGGAGCCAGACATATTGATGATCTACCAAGCGAGCAACAATCCTACTGGGAGGATATTAATCAAGCGCAGAAAGGACAGGAAGTGGGCGATGGAGTTGATGGCAAAACAATTGAGTTTAAGAAAAGGGAGAGTACGCGACAACAGTACCTGAACTCAGTGTATCTCAGAGTGGGGGGAAATAAAGAGGGGGTAACTAATTAATTACCTGCCGAGGCTAAACCCCCACTCTACTCTGCTGCTTTATCCGTTCTGGCTAGATACATAGTATGCGATTAGATAGCATTTTATAAATGAAAATATCGGTATATTTAATCCTCGGCTAAAACAGTATTTTCGCTTCGGCTATGCTGGGCGGCACTTCTACCAATCGCCACGACAACTGCATATGATATCGTATCGCATATTCACACTTGAAGTGAAACAATCTTCCCCATTGCCCCCATGAATGAATGATATCGCTCTGGCCAAGATGTCAGGACGAGGAAAATGCAAAAAGATCGACCACGCCAGGATTCGAACCTGGAATCTCTAGAGATTACGGGTGATGAGAGCCGAAATCTAGCGCCTTAGCCATTAGGCCACGCGGCCGAATTGTTTCATGAGGATGGCTTCGGTCTGGAGCTTCATACAGCTGGACGACACGAATGTGATTGTGTCTTTGGTCGATACAGTAAAGCTCACCATTCATTGTTCCGAAATAGCGGCCTCTATGTCATTCAAAAACTTCCAAAGCGTCCTCTCCCGCCATCCTTTAGCTTTCCAATCATTCGCAGTCTTTGGAAACGTATCGATGACATTAAACACAGACATGTCATGCGCAAATACGCAAAAGATATTATCCTGTGCATCTGCCTTTTGGGTCTCTTTGATAGTCCTTATAGCCTGCTCTTTATCAACCCCAATCGCCGGATCAAAGAACGTTTCTCCGGCTGCGCGTCCGCGCTTGACGTTAATATCGTCAAATACCTCGCTTCCAGGACAACGTGAGAGGCGAAGACGGAGAGAGTCAGAGAGTGAGAGATGATCCGATAATTTCGGCGGGAACGGGAGATAGGGTGATGGACGCAGCTCGCCGCCATGATGACAGAGATCTCCGCCCATCAAGATAAAGGTATCTGGTCCGGCCGTTGTACGAACCAAGCCAGCCAAGTGACCGATGGCATGACCGGGCGTGTCGAGGAGATAGAATGAGCCATCACCGAAAAAGTCAAATGCTCGAAACGGTCCGATCTTCAGTGGACGGGTCTCAAAGTCGATTTCTCTAAAATCGCGCCCCCTTACCCATTTGTTAGCGATGAAGCATAGCAGGGCGCTGATACTTACTTAAAGTCCACCTCGCGGACAGGAGAATCTTGCTGCGCCGGATATCCGGGACAAAAAGCATCCTTGAATCCCGGGCCAACGACGAGTTCCGTGGATCCAGGGAATGTTGTAACATCTCCAATGTGATCAAAATGATGGTGACTAGCAAAGATTAGGACTTGACCTTGTAGTAATTGTGAGTACAAACCTCCATATAACACTGTCAATCTCCGAAGGTTGTATGCCACTGTCTCTAAGAATATCCGCAACATTTGCCTTCACATCTACACCCCAACTTGCCTCCTTTATCGTGTTGGCGTACTTTGGAGAAAAATTATCCAGCGGATTCTTGGGTACACCTAAATCGAAGAGCACTTTCTTACCCGCTAGACTCTCCACCAAAAAAGACCATGTCGTAACTGTAGGCATTGTTTCAAGTCCTTTCATGGGCGGTTTGAGGAGATGAGACAATGGCATGCCGGATAGACGAAGTGACGAGTCGATGATGCTCACTTTGGCCGTCTGGCCGCCGGGCACGTCGAATTGAGGTCGTTCAGCCATTTTCAGCAGGTAAACTTGGACCAAACCTCAGCTTCCCTTAGATGCAAGTGCCTCAAAGACCAGGAACTCCAATAGTTTTATGTCGACCCTGGCTGATATTGCGACGTCAGCAATCCGTCAAACGGGACAAAGTTCTGACAAAACATTAATTCTACACGTCATAGACTTATCCACTCTCACTCCGTCTTATTGCCGCTGTCGAAGCCGTCTTGTGTACGTGTTTCTCAACCTCAAACATGAAGAGGTCATGCCAGAATATCTTGGAGCGCAATCGGCGGTTAACTTTGCTGTTTGAACCAGTCAAGATAGGTCGCGTCTGTTGGGCTTTCATGCATGCTTCTTAAACATGCAATTGAGCAACACCCCGACACGATTGATCGCGCTATGACGTCCTTCGTGGAAAACCGTCTGGTGTCGTCGCCCGGAGCGTGTGGAGACTGTGTCAGCAAGTAATTCAGCCAGCGATGTTGAGATTTTAGCGAGGTTAGATCAAATAACTCTTGCATCTAAAGGTTTGATTGGACAGTATCATAGTCTGTCGCTGAGTTCTCCCCCGGGTAGGCAAGGTCTCTGATCACCATCTAATTTCCCAGGATATCATGACGTATTTATTGGTTCACAATCCCTGACTAGATCTTGTTTTCGGTGGGGGAGATCTACAGCCTCGGCACGCTCCACGTGAGCAAAAGACGGGGTAAGGTTCAAGCCGCGTTCAACTGAATTGTTTCCCAATCCTGTACCCATTGACAACCTTTCGACGCCAAGCCTCATAAACATTCTCACCATGGCTCACGAAGTTGATCCCAAACGGTTGAGCCAACCGTGGACGCTCCCTGATCCCACCAGCTTCTCCAACTTTCAGCGCGACATCTACCAATCTTTCCGACCACCCCTCTTCTCAACAAATCCTACAGAATGGGAGGCCCTGGCAAGGGAAAGGATCCCCGCTACCAACTTTGGCTATGTCTACGGCTCAGCCAGCAGTGCCGCCACGGCAAAAGCCAACAGTGAGGCCTTCAATCGATACCGTCTCAGGCCACGTTTTCTCGTTGATGTCACAAGGCGCGAAGTAGATGTCGAGTTGTTTGGGACAAAGTATAAGAGTCCTCTACTTGTTTCTCCTATCGGTGTCCAGAATATTCTTCACCCTGATGCTGAAGAAGCTACGGCGAGGGCGTGCCATAATGTGGGAGTACCGATGGTTTTGTCCACCGCTGCGACAAGGACAATTGAGCAAGTCGCCGAAGCCAACGCAGACGGCGATCGATGGTTTCAACTCTACTGGCCTAAACCGCAATATGAGGAAGTTACTGCAAGTGTTCTCGGTCGAGCAAAGGCATCTGGTTATAAGGTCCTCGTAGTCACGCTGGACACATTCAGCCTTGGATGGAGACCGACCGACCTCGACACCTCTTACCTGCCTTTCATCTGGGGTCAAGGCTGTCAAGTTGGCTTCTCGGATCCCGTTTTCAACAGACTATTCGACGAGCTACAGAAGAACGATTCGCGAGGCTATGGCGAGAAGTTAGCTGAGCTGTGGTCGATCATGAGACGACCTGGCACAGTATACGGTGCAGCACGGGTTCTCGCAAATGCGAAGACCATGATTAAGTCGAAAGCTTGGATCGACGTGATCAACTCAGGTACATACCGCGAATGGGACCACCTCAAGATCTTGAAGCAACTATGGGACGGCCCTATTGTCCTTAAGGGTATTCAGACTGTGGAGGACGCCCATTTGGCAATCGAGCACGGGATTGACGGTATTATTATCTCCAACCATGGCGGTCGACAGCTTGACGGTGCGATAGCCTCGCTTGACGCCCTAGCCGAAATCGCAGCCGACGAGAAAGTTAAGGCATCCGGTCTGACGATCATCTTCGACAGCGGCGTCCGAACAGGTTCAGATGTGCTGAAGGCGCTTGCACTCGGAGCCAAGGCCGTGGGGATTGGACGGCCGTATGCGTACGGTCTTGCGGCAGGTGGACAAGAGGGCGTGGAGCATGTGCTTAAGTGTCTGTTGGCGGATATGGATAATATGCTGGCGAATGTTGGGAAGAAGAGCATACGGGACTTGAGCAGGGATGATCTTCAGATCTTGCCGCTGTCCAAGATATAACCACGAGTGTGGTGTTTAGAGGAAGCAGATGTACAGATTGACTAGGTGAGAGCGATTTGCGCAGCAGATGGACCCGGAAATTGTTGTTCAGAAAGCCATGCGGTTTAATATTTGTGTTAATTTCCGACTAAGCTAGCGTTCCCGTATTACTTGAATAAAGATTGTAGTATTCCAAACATGCGTCCTGAACAGATCTGATAGTTTCACTGTATTCCAGCTGTCGCTAGTAGGATATGCAAGCACGATGGGTAAGGTAGGGCGAAGCTGAAGCAGGAAAAAGATAGCAGAACCACCTGAAGCAATAAATTCCCAATGTATCTTCAGTCACTATATTTGAGCAAGGGTTATGCAAAACCTAACTCCTACATTGCACGTAGTAATAGATTCCCTTTGTTAACGCCGAAATAGAATCCAGGGAATGGCAACGTCCGAACGACCGGGCCAATCACGATTGACGTGAGCTTGTTGATCATTTATCGCCGAAGCCCACTTGCGTCACATCACCGCTGACTGCATCGGCGCCGACAAGCGGCAAAAACAGCATCTCCAAATGAACTCTAGGACTTCAAACTTATATAAAGAGTAAGAACCTGTCGATGGTTTCTTAAAAGTTCAACCTGTGCATCAAAGAACAATACGTCTAGCACCAACAACCATGGAACCACAGCGCAACTTTCAGACCCTCCAGGGCAAGGTCGCTCTTATCACAGGCGCATCTCGAGGTCTTGGGGCAGGTTTTGCATATGAACTCGCACGAAGGGGAGCAAAGGTTGGCAGTCACCAATACTTGCTCGATTATAGCTAACCGTGATTAGATCGTCGCAACATATACATCTGCCAGCAGCGAAAAGCTCATCAAGGAACTCTCAGACAAGATCGCATCACTAGATCCTCCTTCACAATGCATCGGTGTCAAAGCGGATCTTAAAGATGAAACCTCTCCCGCTGAAATTGTCCGTCAATCAGTCTCGGCATTTGGTCCTCAAATTGACATCCTTGTCAACAACGCTGGCATGGAAGTAGTAAAGCCACACACCGACCTCACAACATCCGACTTTGACTCCATCTTTTACCTCAACGTCCGCGCACCTGTTCTTCTCCTCCAAGCCATAAAGCCCTACCTCCCATCTTCAGGCGGTGGTCGCATTATTAACATATCATCTGTCGGTGCACGCTGCGGCTTCAAGAACCTTTCCTTGTACTGCGCGTCTAAGGCAGCTCTTGAAGGTCTGACGCGTTCGTGGGCGGCTGAGTTGGGCGAGGAAGGACACACAGTGAATGCGGTGAACCCAGGACCAGTGCAGAGCGATTTGTTGGATAATATTCCAAAGGAGATTGTCGATATGCAGAAGAAGCAGACAGCAGCGGGACATAGGCTGGGTGAGGTGGATGATGTTGCGCAGATTGTTGCGTGGTTGGCTTCAGAGGAGAGTCGATGGATCACGGGACAGGCTTTGTCTGCGAGTGGCGGTTTAGAAATGTACTAGGCTCATAGTCATGATATTATATATGGAACGGACCTTTATAATGAGATTGTACTGGTGAAACTTTTGGAATATCGTGTTGGATCTCAACAAGCACAGTCATGGCCAGGTAAACATTTAAACCGGCTCAGCTGAAATTTACCGTCAAATCATTGATATCGCGAGCTTCGAGATCATTGTAATGGTCAATGTGATCGGACATGATACTCTATTGTGTAAAAAGTGAGTAACACGTCTTTCAATATGTTACCTCCATCTTTATGGATGGATCTCTCTGTCAGAGGTATTTAACAACAAATATATATATATATAT